>VDFB02322801.1:0-38016 GCA_007258455.2 Sequoia sempervirens
CTATTTTCCATGAATTGGTAGGGGGTTTTCAATTCCTAAAAATCAAATAAAATTGAATCATTTAAATTATCTATTGCTATTAATTTAATTTTTCACTAAAAAAATAATACACTACCCACCTCACTGACCTTGTAGACGTCATGGTAACATTTTGGTGATAATTTGATCAAATGAAAAATGTTTGCATTCTTTCCTTGGCTTGTGGTCTAATGTGGGGTGTTGAGAGGTTGAATTGAAATGAGATCGACCTCTACACAATTTTAATTTGTATATTAAACAAAATATGAGTGTTTTATAACATGCTCTTGTTACATGTCTTAGATAGACTAAAAAGTGGTAGTGGCCACTTTTTTTCCCCCATATTTTTGCACATGCCCATGTAAGCCTCTATAAAATCAAGGAAGATCAAACTCAAACCCATTCCAAAACCAATAATATGCCCAATAGCATCTCCTAAACTCATAAATGACATCATAATTAAACTCATTTTCACAAGATATAAAAATGGCACACTCCTCAAGTGAACCCTTCAAAACTAATAAGAATAGCTCAAGATCCATATCCATGATAAGAGAAAGCATAAAACATAATGCATCTGGAAATAAAGTGAGAAATACTTATTAGATGATTATCCACAAAGTAGACAAAGTGGGGAATGATATTGCTCCTCCAAGATACGCCAAGCCACAATGATTATATTTAAGAATAATATCCTCTCAAATCCATCCTAAACTCACATCCATATCTAGGTGAAGGCTCCTTGGAATTCCTACTAAAGCTTCAAAGAGTAATTGTATCAGCAAATGTCTCTAAACTTAAGAGAACTCTACCCTCACCTTAATTTAAAATTATATATGATCACCTACAACTAATCAATCCATTCCAAAACCCAAATGCAACACCTCACTATCATAAAGCTCCTAAGAAAATGATCAATGTACTCAATACCACTTGAGAACTAACAAGATCAATGTTTAAGATCCAACTGTAGAATCCAAGAACAAGCCATGAAATCATGATCTAAAATATCCTCCCAGGAGACTGCATACTCCAATGAACATATCATACTCTCAAGATCACTTGTATCGCGTTAAAAATTCTAACAAGTATATAGAGTCAACTAATACATAATACTAAACATCCTCTCAACCAAGGATACCCTATCAAAATTGACAAGTAAAAAAATGGCATACATCCCACCAAAGACTCCAAGAGTCCTCAATGGTAAACCAAGATGTCAATGTCTCCAGTCACATGAAGATATCCATCTCTTGTTAATGAAACTCAAGATGTCAATATACTCTAATTATAGATAAGAATCATGACCTAAGAGTTTTTCTATTATAGCCAAAAGCACTATAGAAGATCCATCATGAAGTGATAAATCACATCACTACAAAATTTCCCACTAAATGGTGATACTAATCTATCCATAATAGTACAATAACCATCTCCTAAATGAAGATGGCTCATTGTCCACACACTCAACTATAATACTAGTATCTCTAGAGAATAAAGGAAAACCAAGATCTCCAAGACAAGAAGATAAATCATGTGCTAAAAGTCCCAACAAGTTTCTATTCAAGTACTCTAATCATTCATCCTCTCACCCCAATGCAACATATAAATGCACAAATGACCATAGACAACACCAACTAATAAAATTTGTATCAACATCCAACTAATCCCACTATAACCCATGGGTGGTACCAAACCACAAAACTTCATAAATTGTAGATCCCAAATCAATATAACATACAAACTCGCTATCACGCCAATGACATACAAAATGAGATTTTAAAAAAAATAACTTGCAATCATTAAGACTCAAACATAACATCAAATCTAGATCCAATTTGGAAGAAATCCATAATTGAGTAACTATAGTCATGGAACTAAAAATATATATAGGAGATAAAAATAACCTACTAAAACTAAACCATAACACCACTTGTAATCATGAATCAAACCAATATCACGACTTGTAAAATGCATACATCATCATGTCATGTCAATTCTTAAATATACATAAATATCAATGTCACCATAATCATCACCATCGTTGTACTTGCACTCAACTCTCATTAAACCAAGACTCCTAGTCTCACACACATATCAACCATGTACTTAAACTAGAACAAAACCTAGTTACATCTCTTCATCAAAGTCAAAACTTTGAAAGTACTTGTATTAGGGAAGACCAAAACTAATAGCATGTGGTACTATCATACTGGTCTCATAAAAATATGCACTCCCATAATTTTTTCCCTCAAAATTATTTGGACACTTGCAATCACATTCCAAATCTCAGGCTCCTATAAGCACTTAAACGACTATAAACCTTTGTACTCATTCAAGTGAAAAATCATCTAATCTACTATGTAGTATGCTAAAAATTCTCTACATTGCATGTTTGGAATCCAAAATCTAATTTAGCATGCGAATTATATGACTTGTTAAGCATTATAGAGCAATGTTAGATTTAAGCATCAAATTCTTACACAAATAGAAAAATCTTATGACCAAATTTGTACCACCATGTAGTTCTTAGAGAGAGCTATCCTATTCTTATAAAAAGTCAAAAATCCAATACTATGGATGAAATTTATGGCTTTTGAAAAAAAATTGCTCTATTAGGCCTTCAAATTGAATAATTGGTGATTGTTGGGTGGATCGTTAGTGGTATTATCGATGGTACCAAAAAGTTTGTGGTGAAACTAAGAGGCATAACCTAAGTGGTTATTTGGTTGTGCTCTAGTGGCCCACTAGTAGTGCAACCCCACCGCAACCACGATTTAGCCACCATAGGTTAGGCATGACCACTAATGACTATGGGATTTAGCCCTAAGAATTGGTGTCCCAAGGGACCTTGGGTTGGGCCCTCCATTATCATAATAAATATATATTTTTTAAATAAATTCTTGTTGAATTTTTTGTACAATGTGAGTGCACAATTAAATATTTCTTTATCAACATGAAGATCTATTAGCTTGGAATATTTTTTCGACTACAACACCATACAATATAATACACCCTTAGAGGCTTTAGACATGGTGATTTTTTTCACCCCAAACATATTTGTTGTTTATATGGATCCATGAAATTTTGGGCCTTTTAGACACAATGGTGAGGTTTATTTTTGTCTAGGAATTCTCCAACAAAGGATCACCCCTTAAATCCTCACAGAAAGAGCCCAAACATAAAACATATTTGTCAAATATGCATCAAGCTACCAATTTACAACCCAAAATTGTAAATAAATTTGTGATCTTGAAAAATATTATTATTTTCTTGCAAGACCATGGAGTTGACTATACGCAAGAATCTATTCATACCAAGTGTTACAATTAAGGAGATTTCCTCCCACAACTTGGCAACCAAGATATAATACCACTAAAAGGAAAATATTGTAGCAATATAAAACATTACCACATAACCCCAAGAGAGAAAAATATACAAACATGTATTTAGAATCCATCATACAAAATAATAGACAAACATGTCATCAAGATGACACAAGATATACCCTAAGAAAACCCTCCATGAGGGAAAAACCAACTTCCAAAATTATTCATACTTGATTTATTATTCATCACAATACATTTAAAAAATTTCTATGAAGACTTCTAAAACATCAAGCTCCTCCAATTCATCCTCCATGTGTCTAAGAATAATGAATAACCACACAACCATACATCTTGTGGCATGCTTCACATATGCACTCTACAAGAGAGATCAATATAAATGACAACCAAATCAAACACTAAAAATGTGTTTGCTTGTATATATTCAAGCTCACAAAATACAGTTGTGGTACTATAAAAACCATGAGAGCACAATACAATTGACCCACAACATTTACTTTTTGGTACTAAGTTTTCTCAATATTAAATATTTTTCCATTATACAACCCACAAATGAAATATCTAACCAATGTTACAATTAAACTTTACAAGTGAACCCAAACATATATTTAATGTGGCTAAACACATCTCTTAATATGCAATACAAATAAATATTTATTTTACATAATTAATATATTTTTTCTTGTGCAAGGTATAAAACATTGGGATTTTCCCTAACAAATAGTCTACCCCTTTCTATTGTGCATATACTTTTTCAATGGTCTTAGCTTTCTATTTTCCTAAAGAACCATTTGATAATGTATATGTGACCTTATACAATGCAACTAATGGGCTTCTTACCTTGGGGTAATCTGTACAACACCTAGGTCTTATTCTACATCAAGGCTTGAAATTCCATATGGATGACATCATTCCCATATGGATTTTCCCTTGGGCTTGTCATATGTGAGAGGTGCAAATATTTGCAAATAAAAAATGTAATAGAAAGATGGTGGAATCCACGAGTGGATGAGGAAGGCGGTCTAAGAAGACTAAGAGACCGTAGAGGGAAAGGGAATGAGCAGTCCCAAAACTAGCCTGCACCAGCAATTGGAAATAAAGTGGGGCTTCAAAAGACTGCGCAAAGGGTTGTAAATGTTGCTTTGTATTCTTTCTATTTGGTAGATTCATGATGATATTTGCGGGAAAATCCTGTGTGAGGGGGAAGCAAAAAGGATGGAATTATGGTACAGAAGTTAGAGGATGAATTTGTTTGCGGAAAGGGTAAGAGGGCAGAGCAAACTTTGTTTGGGCAAATATGCAGAGTTAAGAAGGAGAGATGGCTTTGGAATGTGGAGGGTCAATTGAAGGAAAGACAAAAGATTGGATAGAACAGGGGTGATGCAATTTCCTGAGTAATTGTAATGTTGATTTATGAAACTTGAATAAAGTTGTTTGTTTCTTTTTCAAATTTGAATAAATTGTTGTGTTGCTATCGAGAATCAAGTTTTAAATTGACATAATTTTGGATTTAATTGTCATGGAGTCTTTTTGTAATCCGAGTTTAGTGAAATTTGGTTGAGATTGGTTTCTTCTTCATCAAATGGTATCACAGCTAGTGGTCCTGAGCATGTTGGCAAATTGCCGACCGTGAGGCAGTCGACACCAAGACCTGTAAGTGGAGAGGAGAGTGAGAAGAGGTTTTGAGAGAATAAGCAAATCCTCAAACGTGAGGCAGCTTATGACGAAACCTATGGATTGAGGAAGTGCAAGTGTGTAGAGTCCTGAGCGGTTGAGGATTGGAAAGCACATAGTTGGAAGCGCAAGCGAGAAGCTCAAACGTACCATTGCAAGTGTTTGGAGTCCTGAACGGTTGAGAGCGAATGCAGAGGAAAGTGTTGTGACAGATTACAACAGATAAAGTGGAATCTTTGTGGGATCGAGGTATGATTGCAACATGGAGGTTGCAGTGAAGGCATGCCAGAGGAGGGCATGAGAAAAGAGGAAGAGTATTTAGTGGAGGAGGTCAGGCTATTTGGCAGCGGTCAGACTGTCAGCAATGGAGTTCGCTGGAGATTGTTGGCAGTTTCAAAGGGTGATTATATCACCTCACTCCACCTTTGTGAGCCCATGCTCACAAATTTCTTACCCGACGTGTCTGATGTAGGAGCATCCAGGTCCATAGGAAATCAACATCATCCAAAAAAAATTATGGTTTGGTTTTGTTTTGCTTTCGTTTTCCTTTCTCTATTGGCAATTCCATTTGATTTGGTGGTCGAATTTGGAAAAAGTTGAATGGCGTTTTGATGGACATCATATATCGATTTACCTTTGAGATTTGGTTTCATGTGTCGGCAACAAGTTGAATTGATGGTTTATGTTAGCACTAACAATGTTTTCAAGGTAAATAGTATGTTTCGATAGCATATAATTTTTTACTCCCTCCAAATTGGAGCAATAGGGACTTCGTTTTATCTTCATGATTACTAAGGAATATTATTGATCTAAATGATTTTATATGAAAATAAGACAGATAAATGAACGGGTGTGAAAAATAAACCAATAGGCATGAGAAGTTCAACGGACAGGAATACAAACCAAAATGGAGCAAATTAAATACCAAAGAATGGGGCCATGGTAAGAGGAGACAAGGGTTTGCGTAGGTAGGAAGCACGCCAGGGAACAATCCCTACGTAGCCAAGGGAGATGGAGGTTGCGGAATTAGACAGAACACAAAGTAATGTATTAATGCTGCTAAACAATAATAATAAAGCAGATCGAATGAGGATAGGAGATGAGCAATGTGAAGGGAGTTAAAGAGCTCTGCACAACATCAAAAAGTAACCAATGGAGCCCATGCCAACTCCACCTAATTTCAAGAGAAATGCAGGCAATTTAGAGGGGGGTTGATTTAGTTAAAGGTAGAGAAGCAACGTAGAGAGGAAGACTTAAGGGGCGGTATCCATTTGAGTCAGAAATAAAACATGCACGAGTAAGAAATTATAAGAGGGGCATGCGACAAAATGGTGCCAAGGTTGAACAAATAAAGTGCAGGCCGAGATGCAAAGAGGGCACGACAGTGAGAGGAAGGGAGATGGAATAAAGCACATGTTCTTGTTCTGCGATGAAATCTTCAAATTCCATGGTGGACTCCACGAGTGGATGAGGAAGGCGGTCTAAGAAGACTAAGAGACCACGGAGGGAAAGGGAATGAGCAATCCCAAAACCGGCCCGCGCCAACATAAGGAAATAAAGTGGGGCTTCAAAAGACTGCGCAAAGGGTTGTAAATGTTGCTTTGAGTTATTTCTATTTGGCAGATTCATGATGATATTTGAGGGCAAATCCTGTGTGAGGGGAAAGCAAAAAGGATGGAATCATGGTGGAGAAGTTAGAGGATGAAGTTGTTTGCAGAAAGGGTAAGAGGGCAGAGCAAACTTTGTTTGGGCAGATATGCAGAGTTAAGAAGGAGAGATGGATTGGGAATATGGAGGGTCAGTTGAAGGAGGGACGAAAGATTGGGTAGAACAGGGGTGATGAAATTGTCTGACTAATTGTAATGTTGATTTATGAAACTTGAATAAAGTTGTTTGTTTCTTTTTCAAATTTGAATAAATTGTTTGATTTATGAAACTTGAATAAAGTTGTTTGTTTCTTTTTCAAATTTGAATAAATTGTTGTGTTGCAATCGAGAATCAAATTTTAAATTGACACATGTAATTGTCAATTTAGAAGTTAATCGTCATGGAGTCTTTTTGTAATTTGAATTTAGTGATATTTGGTTGAGAGTGGTTTCTTCTTCATCAGGAAGGCATGTCAAAAGCACTCAAATCAATAGAATAAAGAAATATTTCATCATGAGATTGAAGGTAGGGAACAAAAGCTTAACTAATCATACATGCTTATCACATAGAAAATTCTTGATGGCTCTAGCAAGGAGATTAGGAAGAGTTCAAATTCCCCTATTAAATAATTTCAAAGCATAAACCCAAGTGGTTTTGGCAAGAGGAAAATCTTATTAGATAGAATTGGACCACCAAATAAACTATTGGTTAATTGAGAGGCCATTATAGAATTCATTACTAACCCAAAGAAGTCGGGGCTTGATGGACTCCTAGGCCTTTTAGATGCTATTAATAACAAATGTGTCTTATATCTAGATATATTCCCTTGTGGTGAGGACAGTATAGAGTCAAAGTCCTTTTCAAGTTGGTTGCCTAGTAGGAACTTCTGACAAAAACAATACCTAATGAGGATTTTTCAAGCATTATTCCCTTTTATTTCCCAAGATAATATTTTCATCAAAGCATTATTGTTGGTCATTCTTTTGGGAGTTTAGTATTGGAGAACAAATTTTGTGTGTGGAAAGAGTAAAGCTTGTACTGGAGCGAAATATTTAGGGCACAAGAGATATTTAGTTTAGTGTTGGAATTTGAATGTGATTATATTTATCTTTTGGGTATATAGCAAGCATAATAGTGGGAAAGAAAAAAAGCATCAATTTTTAGTGAAAGTGGGGAAATTTATTTTGGTTTAATTATAGGTTTTCTTTGTAGGGAACACTCTAAATTAAATTTGTGTAATGGCTATCTAAATAGTGTTATCGGGTGATCAAATGAGGTATGATAAAACAAGGAAATAAGGTGGAAATGTTTGGGTGAATTCTTGTGAAGGAGTTGCAAGCAAACACTACTCATCAAAGAAAATTTTACCAAATTGAGTATTATATTTCTAGGACCAAGAACTTATCATGCTTTTGGAGTCACATTTGCCAACCTCTTATAAATTTTTGACAAGATATTTATATGGCATTGTAAATGTAATTTTGATACCTGCACAATGGCTATTGTGGATTATTTGTGGTCTAAAAAATCCTTCATTGAAGTATTTTGATATAATTGAGTTTCACTCTACATGAAATTTGTTCACTAATTGGTTTAATTCTAAAAATTAAAGTCTAGTTAACGTGTTAAGACTTTAATAAAAAAATTCCTTCTTTTTGGGGTTTTTCACTCTATTTACCATCGAAGAAGGTACCGATCACAATTTGTTGATAAAAAAAATACTATAATTTGTTTTGATAAATTATCATAAGCTAATCCTACTAATTTGCATAAGCTTATTAATATTTACCTCCCCAAATACCTTGAGAGAATGAACTTCTTTGCACATCCTTTGAAGCTTTATGCACTTTCTAAGTTCTCCAATTAGAGATGAAGTATGGAATTATGAATGAAGTTACATTTGAAGATATTAAATTGATTTTACATTTTGAGATGCATTATAACATTAAATATTTTCTATTTTAGAGATTTGTGGTCTTGCAAATCAACAAGCCAATATAATGGATATTTAAATGTATATTAAAGATGGAATATGCTTATTCACATCTCTATATAATGAAAAAAATGAGAAATCATATGTTTACCTATAGATGAGCATTCTAAAATCTTTATAGAGAAAGGTAGTTACATTGGGACGTAATAAAAATTTAGGTTTCTTTTTCATATAAGAATTTCATAAAAGGTTGTACAAAATGATTTTATTCTCATCTTGAAGAATATTAAATAATTTTTATTAGTTCTTGTCCATGAAACTAAATTGATTCAAGGGGGTTTTTAGTATATGGTTAATCCCCATAGTTTCAACTAATCATTATTTAGTTTTAATTTGAATAAAAAATTAGAACAATATTTTAGTTATAAGCTTCCACATTTCTACTTAAATATTAGTAAAATGGTTTATTTTGCTTTTCCATAGGATTCAATTTTATTTTCTCATTATTCACATTATTCTCAATGAAGGAGAAGGTATGATAGACAAGGACCTTTCTTGCATTTATCTAGCTTTTATACATCCAATCACTAAAGAATGTTCATATATGTGAACAAATGTTGTTGTAACTTATCAACAATTATCCATGGATGGAGTGAATATAAATATGCATTTTATAGTGTAAGAGAGGGAGACCACCATGTGCAAGATCCCAGGTCACAAAGGACCAAGATGTGGAAGGTTTCCCTAACTTACCTCAACTTAATGCGGTTTTAGGAAATGCAGGATGAGGATGATGAGGACTATGAAGTCCTTCAATCAACCTGCAGACCCAAAATGCAGGATGGGGCTAGTCGAGCCGATTTTCAAGTTCAACACTATGCCTCAAGAAGCTCTTTGCCTGAGGACAGAAGTGCGGTCCTGGGATGACAGCGTGGTGCGTTGGTGTCTCTCAAGTGCATTGGCGTCTGTATGACCAGACAACTAAAGAGACAAGGTCAAACCTAGGAAAACAAGCTAACGGCCCAACTAACTACCACTAAAGGGCCAAAAACCCAATATTAAGTAGACAAAATATTCTCTAATGTGATAAAGTAAAAATGCAAGAGTTAAGGTGGCAAGAATGATCTCACAAAGAAATTTGTTTGCCAACTAGCTCTCCCAAAGCACACTCACCTACACACAAAGAGGAGGAAAATGTTGGGTGGCTGTATAGGGGTCTGCCTCAATCAGACCCCCGTTTAGGTGTTTCCACCTCCACGGACAGCCAAGAAAGCGAGTATGATAAAGAAAGTAATATAATGAAGAACACTAAAACACTACAAAATAGTAAGTGTGCTTATTCAACCAAGTAATAGAGGAGAGGAGAGGGAAGCTTACCACCTCCACCAAAAGCACTCAAGGTTAATGGAGGAGAGAATGAGAGTACTCGAGCCTCTGTTGCAATGGTGTTGTCCCAAACTTGTTCTACTGAAGTGGTGGAGTGAAGTTGTTGCTATAATGGAGTGTCAAAGTGCTTCTAGAATACTTGGAAATGCAAGAAGTGAGTGCAAGAGCCTGAAAGTTAGCTTGTGAAAAGATTGTAGAAGATGAAATGCTTGTTGAAGGAGTGAATTTGAAGGTGAGATGAAGAAAATGGCCATATTCGGGTCGGTCGGCCAAAAAGGACGTTACCAATCAACTGTCAATGAGAAGTGTAATGCCTCTACAGCTTCAGCCGCAGGAATCTGCCAAGGATGTAAGCGTGTCGTGTGGACGTTTGTGCGCTGCCCGGGCGTCCACAACAGAATTTCCTCTACCGACACTCAAATCAGGCGCCAAGTGGAACGAAAGCAGTGGGCTTAGGTGTAATTAAGCCTCCAAACTTGGTTTTCTAAAGTGGAGAAGGGAAAAAGGGAAATTTGCATAAGGGGTGCAAATTCACTCTTACACCCCCATTTTAGCAAGCATGAATACTAATGAGTGCTCGGTAAAGTAGATCGAAGAAGAGTAAGGTTAGAAATGTATACCTAAACCGTCGAGGAAGCAGACCACAATCTGATGAACCTGAAGGTATAGGGGAAGCGAAGGGCTTTATAGCTTCTCATAACTATGAAGCTGAAGAAAGAAAGCATCTTATAGGCCTGCGAACCTACAAGGAGACAACCCTCAAGATCTCTCACATGAAGGAAGCCCCGCAAAGCAAGCGCCTTACAGGCTTGCAGACCTGCAAGGAAGGTGTCCCCTAAGAACTCTCACATAGAGGATACCCGGGAAGCGTCCCCAAGATCTTTCACATGGAGGAAGTCAGGAAAGCACCCTACAGACCCACAGACCAGTAGCGAAGGTAACCCCCAAGATCTCTCACATGGAGGAAACCCAAGGAAGCACCCTACAGACCCACAAACCTGCAGGGGAGGTAACCCCCAAGATCTCTCGCATGGAGGAAACCCAAGAAAGTGCCCTACAGACCCGCAGACCTGCAGGGGAGCTACCCCCAAGATCCCTCGCATGGAGGAAGCTCAAAGGAAGCGTCCTACATGCTCTCAGACCTACAAGGAGGTATCCCCCAAGATCTCTCACATGGAGGAAACCTAGGAAAGCAGACTTCGAAGAGTCAGGAAGCGGCCACGTAGGCAAGTAAGCGGACAGTTGCACAGACCATTGACAATTTGGAACACTTTCAAAGGGGTCCCTCGGGAAACCGTCGTGAAGAGGGGGCCCACTCAAGGGATGCACAGTTCGAAAGCAAATGTTTTCTTTCTCAAAGCGATCCATCATCAAGGGATCCTTTCGAAAGATGTTCACTTCATCAAGGATTTCGAAAGGAAGAATATGCCCCCACATGAGGGGAAGGTCAAAGTTGTTCCCACTTCGGAGGAAGGTTTTCAAGTTCTTTCTTTACAAACCCGTGATGAAGGAAACATGTTCCATTAGGGCTCCAAGTTGAGAATACGATTCTGAAGAAAGGTTTGCGAAGATTTTCGAGAAAAGATTCGTTGGCAATGAATGCATTTTCTAAAAATCAAATTGTTGAAGGGGTGTTGTCACACATGAGAGGGACAACTCAAGCAAAGAAGAGAGAAAGATAAAGAGAAAGAAAAAGAGAAAAACACAAAGGGCACAAGGGTAGCCTGATATTTCGGGGTCAGAACTACTCATAAATATATATATATATATATATATATATATATGTATGTATGTATATATATATATATATATATGTATGTATGTATGTATGTATATATGTATGTATGTATGTATGTATGTATGTATGTATGTATGTATGTATGTATAATAATAGTATATAAATGAACTGTCATCAACCCCCTACTATATCAAACCATGTGAAGAATGCACGAGAAGAACAAGTTAAAATAAAAAATTGGGTTTACCTGGAAGGGAAGCCTAAATTTCCCCAATGCTTTGCATCATCCCCAATTTATCAAAAATCAAGAACAAACATGGAAGAATGATGATACAAATAGAAGAAGATTTACGACACAAAAACCATGCCTGTATCCAAGCACCAATAGGGGTGACAAGGGTCATCCAGGCACACATAGCATGATCACGGGGGAATACATTTCAAAACACACACACATGAGATCAAGAAGAGGTCTCCTCCTAACATTGATCGACCAAGAAGTCATCCGCTTCCCACTCTAGATCATCGTAGGGGGAGGAGGACAAGCCTGTAGTGGTGGGATGTTAAGAGCAGAAGCATCCAGCCCTCCCGCAACAAGGGCTAAGGAAGAAGCCCCCGCAAGGTCTTCTTCGCCGAGCTCTTGTGGAGCTAAGGTCAGCGATTTCACGAAGATCGCTGACAAGGCCGGAACTTCATCCACAGAGTTAAACATGCACCCCACATGAGTATCGTGTTTAACTTCAGTGAACGGGGTAGGCTACACCTGAGATTCACCGCTAGGCTTGCTGAATGACTTGGGAGGGGTGACAAACTCAGGGGAAGCCAGGACTGCTTCCATCACCAAGACAAAACAAGTCAGCACAAGGCCACCTTGTGGAGAAGGTTGGATCCTCTTACATCCTTCACTGCTAGAAGGACCATACTCCACCTTTTGCCTCGTCGGAGGAGACGAACTCCCCACAGATGAGGCTAGAGGTGCGAAGGAAGAGGAGGAAAGGACTGCAATGGACACAATTGAGGTATTAGTCATATCCACAGGTTTCGGGAAAGGTTGGATATCTGGAACAGACATCAGCAAAGGCGGCTCCACTGAAGGAGCGATGAACACTTGTACCCGCTTGGGGTTAGGCGCATTTGTACTCGCAACGAAAGCTGGGAGCAAAGCAGAACTAGACTGAAGAGAAGCAGAAGGAAGGGGAGAGGAAGACACTACAGGAGGCCCTGAAGTAGGGGTGGTCGTCTCTTCCTCCTTCCTTTGCTAGGCGGCCTGCTCAGCCAGAAGAGCATTTTGTCGACACTTGTGCTCACACGCAAGGTGGTTTCTATTACTCTTCGAGTTGGAGGCCGAAGGTTGCGAAGGAACGAAAAGCTCCTACTCAACCATGGAAACGTCCACTACAGCTGTCTTCGGCGGAGGAACAAACTCCTGAACGGGAGCAGGAGGAGCAGGTTGAGAAGTAGTGGGGGGAGTCGGCTCAAGAGCCTTGGCAACAGCCTCTTCTTGTTCACTACTTTAGGAGCAGGAGCGGTAGGAGGCCACAGAGGTTGAGACAAAGAGGACTCTCCACGGAAGACCTTCTTCCCATTATACCAAATGGGTCTAGGCTCCGTCAGCAGAACAAGAAGTTTGAATGCAGGACGCTTAGGCTTTCAACAAGCGGGCACCATAGGGTTCTCCCACAAGCGCGGAGCAGAATTCGGTGGTACCACAGCAAAGCGAGAAGAAGCATCAGACTAACCAACGGAAGATGAAGGAGGAACTCGGGACCGCTTCTCTTCTTCATTCCTACGTGCCTTAGTGGCATCGATGTCAGCTTTTAAGCAAGCTCTATGTGAAACAGCATAAGGCGACAGAGGGTATCTGACTTTCGGCCTTAGGCAACTTTCTTATAATTCTGATACGTACAGTGCAGAAGGTTCGTCCTAGGCGGGAGAGGACCAATGAGCACAGGCTAGGAGTGGTCCAAGGAGTAGCTACCACGAGCAATGTCATGAATTACATGCACAAAACCCCCATGGATAAATTTTAAACATTTATGTACAACCGAGGGCACCGAGTTCATAGCCACCAACCAAGGGATACCCAACTTCACCCTAAAGAGCTCAAACCTAGGGATAATGTCAAATAGGAGTTTCACAGATTTAGGTCCAACCAAGACCGATAGGACAATACTACCCAAAGGGGGCACAGAAAGCCCGTCATGCGTGCGGATGGTACTCACAGGTGCATCATACCCATCTTTATGTAAGAAGTTGATCAGCATGATCTCCTCGGTTATTATGTTTACTTGTGACGTCAGATCGACGAGAACACCCGCTACGATGTTTCCATTGATCCGCGCAAGGATATAGAGAGGAGATCATTCCCTGTTAAAACCCATCGACAGGTCCTGTGATGTGAAGGTTATACCAGTACCACTATCCACAGGTTGCGTAGAGGGGGTAGGTTGATGCAGGAAGGAGGCAATTACGCACACTAGACTATACTTCCACAAAATCCCTAAAGGTTAAAGGATAAGACAGTGACCCGATTAAGGTTTCGTTATGCAACACCTTCAGAACCTTCCAACTACGCCAACTAGGGGTCGTAAGTTGGGTTGTAAAGCAACAGCCTCATAACACTCACACCTACAACACTCATATAGTACGAGGAAAGGAACCGTCAGTATCGCAAAAAGGGAACCAAAATGGTTCACATCGGGTTCACCAAAAATGTAAGAGAGGGGGACCACCACGTGCAAGACCCCAGGTCATGGAGGGCCAAGATGTGGAGGGTTGCCCTAACTTACCTTAGCTTAATGTGGTTTTAGGAAATGTGGGACGAGGATGATGAGGATTATGAAGTCCTTCAATCACCCTAAAGACCCGAAATGCAGGATGGGGCTAGGCAAGCCGGTTTTCAGGGTCAACAATACGCCTCAGGAAGCTCTCTGCCCAAGGACAGAAGCACGGTCTTGGGACGACAGTGCGGGGCGTTGGCATCTCTCAAGTGCACTGGCATCTGTAAGACCAAACAACTAAAGAGACAAGATCAAACCTAGGAAAACAAGCTATCGACCTAGCTAACTACCACTAAAGGGCCAAAACAACAATATTAAGTAGACAAAATATTCTCTAATGTGATAAAGTAAAAATGCAAGAGTTAAGGTGGCAAGAATGATCTCACAAAGAAATTTGTTCGCCAGCTAGCTCTCCCAAAGCACGTTCACCTACACACAAAGAGGAGGAAAATGTTGGGTGGTTGTATAGGGGGTTGCCTCAATTAGACCCCGTTTAGGTGTTTCCACCTCCACGAACAACCAAGAAAGCGAGTATGATAAAGAAAGTAATATAATGAAGAACACTAAAACACTACAAAATAGTAAGTGTGCTTACTAAACCAAGTAATAGAGGAGATGAGAGGGAAGTTTACCACCTCCACCAAAAGCACTCAAAGCTAATGGAGAAGAGAATGAGAGTACTCGAGCCTCTGCTGCAATGATGTTGTCCCAAACTCGCTCTACTGAAGTGGTGGAGTGAAGTTGTTGCAATGGAGTGCCAAAGTGCTGATAGAATACTTGGAAATGCAAGAGGTGAGTGCAAGAGCCTAAAAGTTAGCTTGTAAAGAGATTGTAGAAGATAAAATCTTGTTGAAGGAGTGAATTTGAAGGGGAGATGAAGAAAGTGGCCACATTCGGGTCGGTTGGCCAAAGAGGGCGTCACCAATCAACTGCTAATGAGAAGTGTAATGCCTATGTAGCTTCAGCCGCAGGAATATGCCAGGGATGTTTGCACGCCGTGCGGGCATCCCTAACAAAAATTCCTCTGTCAACGTTCAAAACAGGCATCAAGTGGAACAAAAGCAACAGGCGTAGATGTAATTAAGCTTCCAAACTTGGTTTTCTAGAGTGGAGAAGGGAAAAAGGGGAATTTGCATAAGGGGTGCAAATTCACTCTTATACATATAGATAACTATTGTTGGATAGGTTAGTCCCTCAAGAGCACAAGTCATGGATAATATAAGAAGAGGACATTAAAAAATAGACACAAAAACATACTATATGAAAGCACAAAATTGATTTGGTATCAAGATAAATTACTATTTTCTTGTTGAATTTTATGAAGGTGCTATGTATTATTGGTTATGGAAGTTGTATGCTAGATTGGTTTGTTTTTGGTTTATTTTAAAAATCCTTTTCATTACACATAATTTCCTCACTGACAATGCTTTGCCAATATTAGGGCTTTTTGGATTGACTATCTTTCGTCATTCGTTGTTATTGTTTTACTATACTAGTTCCATTCATGTGCATGTGCATTGATTGCATCGAATTCCATGTCTAAGTTTTCCTTTTAAAAGAAGTCATTCTATTAAAGTATCATACTATTATGCTTGTTTGTGTTCCATATGTAGTGTATTTTGTCAAAAAGTTTGGTTACTTATCTATTGCATGGCATTTCTCTTGCAAGCATTTTCAAAAGTATGCCTAAATAGGCTAGGGGGGCTTTATTTATATGGTTAGCTAATGTAAAATATCCTTGTTTTAGTTAGTGATTTCAATTTTTCCATCTCCCAATCATCACTTTTTGGGGATTAATTTGACAATGTCTTTTTTAAGATGTTAATTATGCATACAATACAATCCATATAAAATGTCATTAATTGATCTTAGTATTAACCTTATTTTTGGAGATTTTGTCTACAAGAGATCTCATATATTTTCTTTTAACTTTTTTTTTGTTTTCATAATGAAATGTTTTTATTATTAAAGTAGAAATCTTGATTGTTCATAGTGCCTCCTATTGACAAGAATTTATAGAGCTAATTTTTTTTTTCCGTGAGTCATCCCATTTAATCTCTATATTGATGGAATTCACAAGAAGATGAAATCACACCACTATTTTGGGACTAATTATTTGGCACTTCTATTAATATAACATTTTTCCATGCTTAGAGTCATAAAGGTGGACAGATGTGAAACCCAATTAATAAATATTTGGAAAATTTACTTTTCGTGTACAAATCTTCTAAACAATTTTTCAAATAATTACAAAAATTAAATAATAGCTTGTTTTATGAAGCTCAAAATAGTTATATCACATATGCAATAGGCTACTTTAGGCTATTCAACATTGTAACATCACTTATTTAAGAGGTAAATTTAATATTTAACAATTTTCTTTTAATGATTGATAGTCTCTAAATAAGGTCAAATCATTTCATATTATAGCTACATTATCAGCATTAGAGTTGTGATGTCTTTGCTATGGCACTAGTTTCTCCAGCCCATTATGGTAACTAGCTTTTATAAGAGTGATATTCTTCATTTTTTCATTTGTAGCCCGCCTTTGTACAAAGTTTAACAACTGGCAAATTTAACCAAGAATAAAGTAGCCCAAAAAATAGGCTCCGCAGAAATTGAGGCATAAGCGTGCCAAGATCCTTGTGCTCATTCCAAGAAACGACAATGCAATTGTGTGGACTAAAAGTACTTTAAATTCCAAGTTTAGGTGAAATCTGCTTTTATTTTGTTTGCCTATGACCCACATTAATGTTAATTGTAAGTACTTGTAGAAAACCCAAAGTAAATGGAAACTGCAATACAGGAATGATTTGCTTACAGAGCCCTTCTTATAGTGGGAACACTTGGCCGTCTTTGAATTTTTGTGGATTACTAGATGTTGTCACACTTCTTAGTTTTGTCTGCATTGTCCATTATTCCACACTAATGCTTGGGATTTTGTCCAGCAATAGCCACATGCCAGTCTTAAATAAGGCCTTTGCTTCCCATGAGGTGAAATATTTGTAGTTTGGACTGAAATTCCAATTTAGACTTCATTAAATTGCACGTTATAACTTTTCCATACACAAAGCATGACAGCTTTTGGAGAGGAATTCCTATTTTTCAGTTTATGTTAGTTACATTGATACTACTGATTCTATTATACTGTTGATCAGTACCCTTATTGCTCTGGCAATTTATTTTCCTTGTTTGCAGGTGTGCTCCTAATATGCTGACCCAAACAGTGAGCCTCTGTTGATACCTCACACATTCGAAATTTCTATTTTGCTTCATTTTATATATGTGAATCTTTTCCTTGAACTCTATCTCATAATATAAACAAGACTCCAGATTATGCAATGCTTTAAGTGCCAAATGTATATTTTGTTTTTAACCATCATTGTTGAGTATTCATTTTTTAATAGTCAACTTCATTTCGTTAAAAACAAAGCAAATAAATGAACATATATTCTATTTCAATTCTAGCTATCATCGGTCTCCTATTCTACATATGTGGTAAGGGTAATCCTTAAAATTGACATCACTAAGTATAGTAACACCGGCATTGCCTATAAACTTTCTTGCCCATCAATCAATCAACCAGAAGATGCACAAGAATTGAACTTGACAAATATTGATCTGGCTCTCTTATTTTTCGAAAATATAGAAACTGCTTTGTAAAGGGTATAGTTCTTTAGTCTTACTTATCATGATAATAGATACAATGGAATAATTCTACAGTGTAACGAACCTGACAAATTTATAAAGGCTATCATGTATTTGCTAATAACAATTGCACTAAATTGTTAATTTTCCCATGGCTCAGCACTCTTGTACACTATTTTGTTCTTCTATTTCCTGAAGTTTCGATAAAGATGTATATCTAATGCCAGAACTAGTACTTCCTCCATTTCATAGATGGAATTCAACACAGGTGCATTTACATAGTTTAAAAAGGATACTCATTTGAAAAAATAATTGAGAAGGAAGCACGTGCAGTGATATTTAATGTCAAAAAACAAAATTATTGTCTAGTTCAACAGTAATTGTCTTAGTAATATACAAAAAAAATATTTGTAGAGAACAAAACATAAAATGAATGCAACTTGAATACAACTATCAAATATGGACTAAGTTTCAGATTTACTGAAAAATAAAAAGACACGCATGTTTAATTTTCCTCATCCACAAACATACATCACTTTCTATGTTTCATTTCCCTCATCCACCAGATATATCACTTTTTCTGAAGTTCTTTACCAAACTTCAAGACAAGCAGCCTTTGAGAGTTTTTGCAAGCCATAAAGACTATTACTTGCTGATTGTCAATACAAGTTGACTGGAAATTTACAAGAGCCTCAACAATGTGATGGTATATTGTACTACAAGGAAAAAAGCATCTATTTCTCTTGGTCAAATTCATGGGCCCTACACTACATATCAGCAATACTTAGATGCCCAAAAATGTAATAGAATTTTATCAAAAATAAATGTTTACGTCCTGACTCCTTTTTGATATTCTAGCTGTTTTGTATTCTCCAGTAGTACCTGCAGAAAACAAATAAATATATAACAATACACACCAACTAATGAATTAAATGAAGATATCCATCCAATTTCACTTATAATTGAGGGAACTCTTAAAACAACCTTCAGATACAGATCAACTTTAAAAACCCTTCCAATATAGCTTATCTATGTAGTTCCTTTATGCATCTAACTACATTCACAAGGCTCACATGATAAATTGGTGGCAAATGCTTATGCAAAATTAGTATTCAGTGCAGCCATAAATTAGATATTTGATAGGGGTTGTCAATAATCTGCCCAAAATTCTTTCAAACTGAGGATCAAAATCCATGTCTACCTCTATTTGAGGGTCATTGTTCAGAGCAGTCAAAAAGCGGAAAAAGATTAGTCCTAACTAATAGTCATTGTAAAGTGATGGTAATGGATATTCTTAGATTCTATTTTATTTGGGCTGACACAAAAGTGAAATAAAAAATGATAGCCCATATTTATACAATTTCCACATCCTACCAAAGACAGGCAAGGCCAAGGCCATTGGTGGTAGCTTCATAATATATCAATAAATTTATATGCAATTGGAGTTCCTGCTGGCAACATTATTTTAGCTATTTAATTTTATGGCATTTTTAACCGTGTAATTCAATAGAGCATACACCTAAAAACCCCACAAAAAATACTATTAAGATTTTAATTAAAATTAACATTACCATACACAAAAACCTCTGATTGACTAAAACCTATTGTAATTTGGTACACCGATTTTACCTGTTAAGGTCATTTCCAACTGCATAGGATTTGATGGGGAGTTTCAAACTTCTCTTTCTGTGAAATGGATTACCCGTTTGCTTAAACATAATAAAAACTGCCTGCTCAATTCACAAAGCATATTGCACAGCCATCCTCTAAGTTCTGCACCACATTTTAAGTTGAAACCATAATGTTTTTTATTTACACCAACCCTCTAGATTCTTCATCTTAATAGTGATGATATTTGTGTCAATATTTTGTGCCAACTATTCTGGATTGTTTGTAATCTAAGTAGTTGGGTTTGCTACTTGCCAGGCAGAATCCGGGTTCTGTTCACACCGGATCCAAGTTCTGGTCCAGTCACTCTGTGGGTTCTGACAGGTCCGTGCTTAGGGGGCCCAATTCGCTTGGGACAAACCCAGACACACTCGAACGCAACCAGAACACACCCGGATGCATAGTGATGGGTTTTTTTATTTTTTTCACTTTTTTTTATTTGTTTTTCTTTTGACTTTGACCTGTGCCCTTCTCAACCTTAAAAGAGACCTCTAAAATACATAAAACACTAAAACAACTTCATTTTTGTTCATTTCTTTTGCAAACATCAATTTTTATTCCAAGAGGTCGAGCATTCATTTTTGCTTGTTGGATCAACAAAGGGAGTTGAAGATTGACCTTTGAAGCTTCTACTGCGATTGCATTGTCATTCCTACACATTTACAAGTGTTCATTGGCTGCCAAGAAGATTATAGAAGGATATTTTTGCAAAGAGAAGTATTTTTCAAAAAAAATTCCTCCATTTTTGTTTTACAGACATGAAACAAATCCTTTGCCTTGTTCATCTATGTTTTTTCCATTCATTTATGAATGTAACAAAGATTCAAAACAGCTAGGTTTTATATATCTATTTTTTGTGTTCACTTTTTTGTTTTGTTTTGAATGTATTGTTTACAAAATTTCTTGCCATAGGAATCACAATGGAAACAAATTCTAAGTCTGCAACTCAACCTAGATTCAAAATAGATCTGAATTCTCCTCTATGGAAATATGTTCAAATGATACAACCGGTTCTAGGTGGTGGTGGTTACATTTGGAAATGCAATGGATGTGATGTTCAATATTCTAGTTCATATTTTTGGGTGAAAGCACATTTGTGTGAAATACCTAGAAAAGGCATCAAAGCTTGCCCTAGAAAAAACGGTGTACCTGTGCCATCAGAGACAATCATAGGATATATTATGGGGCAAGAACAAGCAGATGAATGGAAATCAAGTAGGTCAAGTGACCCCTTAATTAAAAAGAAATCAAAGGAAATGCTGCCCCCATCTAATCCCAATATCGTGAAAGAAAACCACCCATTTTTTGCCAATCCTCATCTTCAAAATCAAAGTGAACAACCCACTACAAACAAAAGATCAAAGGGACCTTTGGAAACTGCATTTCAAAATGAGAGTCGAGACATTGCCGACCAACACATTGCAAGATGTATTATGCAAATGGGTTGGCTTTCAATGTTGTTCACTCACTATATTGGAAAGAGATGTTGAAAAAAGCTAATGAAGCTCCAAAAGGGTACAAGGGCCTAGGTTATGAGAAGGTATGTGGCACCTTATTGGAAAAAGAGGTCAAGAAGGTTGAAGATTCATTGAAGCCCATAAGAGATTCATGGTTGAGACAGGTGCGCCCAATGTTCCATATGGTTGGAAAGATTCAAAAAATCGGCCCTTGATCAATGTCATAGTGGTGTCCCCTAAAAGGATAATGTTTTTGAGAGCCATGGATTGTGAGGGCAGATAAAAGAGGGACGATTTATTGCTGATATTCTCATTGCAGCCATTGAGGAAGTGGGAACCTGCAACGTTGTTCAAGTCATAATGGACAATGCCAAGAATTGTTTAGTTGTTGGGTTGTTGGTTGAGGAACGATATTCACATATCTTTTGGACACCTTGTGTGGTCCACTCACTCAATCTTATGCTACAAAAGACTGGGAATAAAATTGATTGGATCAAAGAGTTGTATGCAGAGGCTGAGGACATCCAAATGTTCATCGCCAACCACCACATGTTTCAAGGAATTTTTAGATCATTTTCAAAATTGGAGCTATTGAAGGTAAGTCAAGTAGTATAAAATTTTACATTTTCATAATTTGATTTGTGTATTCTAATTCTTTTTTAAAGTTTGTTTTAAATTTTAATTAATATTTGTTTGATTTGTAATAAGTTGCAGAGACCTGTTTTGCCTCTAACACAATCGTCTTGAGACGCCCTGTGAAAGTTAGAGAGGAACTTTCTAGTATGGTGATTAGCCAAAATTGGTCTATGTGGAGGCAAAGCAGCATTGAAAGCGCAACAAAAATTAAGCGGATGATAGTAGATGACTCATGGTGGGATCGTGTGAAGTATCTCCTTAGTTTCACCTAGCCCATTTTGAGTATGATTCACTATACTAACATGGACAAGTCATGTGTTAGAGAGATAAGATGGCATCAACTCAATGATTGAGAAGATGAAATGTGCCATAAATGCAAAAGAGCAAGACCCTAAAAAGACTTTTTTCAAACAAGTGCATGCAATTGTTGAAGAAAGATGGAACAAAATGACCACTCCATTACATCTTCTTGCTTTTGCATTGTCTCCAAAATACTAGAATAGTCAGATTCTTTTTGTGCCAAGAAGGCTTCCCCCATATAGAGATTTTGAAGCAGCTGAAGGGTACAAGGCAGCATTGATTAGACTCTTTTCTGAAACTGAATTGAGAAATATAGTCATGAGTGAGTTCATTGATTTTGTGCACTCAAATGGTCAAAGTATTGAAGCTTTTCGTGATAGGTTCTTAAAGGATGCTCATAGTTGGTGGTACTTCCATGGCCAATACTTCCAACATTTGCAGCCCCTTGCAATCAAAATTTTATCACAAGTAAATTTAATAAATTTTCATTTTTTAGTTTTTAAAGTTTCATTTATAGGTTTTTCTTTTTTTTTTTTGTAATGTATAACTTTAATTGTTTACTTTGTCTTCATAGGTTGCTAAGTAATCTGCATCTGAGAGAAACTGGAGCACATATTCTTTCATCCACTCAGTAAAGCGCAATAAATTGCACTAAAAAAGAGCAGAGAACTTAGTCTATGTGCATTCCAACTTGCGTCTCCTATCACACAAACAACATGACTACAAGGAAGGGGAAACGAACTTGTGGGATATAGAGCCAAAGCACACTGACTTGGATGCTTCCACTTCTCACCATATTGCATTTGAGGAGTCCAATAACGAGTATGAGCACACTATTAGTGCAAATGACAGTGGCACTGGCACTGCTTGTGGTTCATCTAATGTTCCTACACCATTTAATGTCAATCGTGACGATGATATTGATGATTTAGAAAATACATTTGACGATTAAAGTGTTGAACTCAATATTATTATTTTAATATTGAATTTGAAGTTTGAAAAATGAAAAATTATTTCTAATCCTAATTCATGCAAAAAAAATTGCTAAACCCACAAACCGAACCCCTGACTCCAAACGCAAACCTGTACCAGAACTGGAACTTAGTTTGTCATAACATGCATTCTCTGATTTCTCAATGTTTCTCCAAGTTTCCCAAATGGGGGATGTGGGGACACAGTTTCAAGAACCATAATTACAATTCTGAATTTTAGGGACAACATGGGGACAACCATTTTATCTTTTTAGGGGTTCGTATTAACTTTTTTAATTAAAAAATTACCTTTTATTTTTATGCACCAAATGGAGCAGGCTGTCCGGTCCTGAGAAAAAGAGGATATCCCCTCCAAGTCCCAATGTCTCTGGGATGTACAGGACGTCACCCAGACACCCAGGGACATCCATGTGGAACATTGCCATTTTCCCTCCTGTCAAACAATCTGACTGAGATGTGAATATTTCATTTTATCTTTTCTTTGTCTGCACAGGTCTCAAATGGTTTGTTGTCTGTTTCCCCAATTGAGCTTCAACATACAGTGAAGCAGCATAAATAGTTGCAGTGGAATAGCAAGATTTCTTCACTCTGCATTGTTCAGGGTAGCCAATGCTGTCCTTCGACAGAAATTCAGGCCAGTAACAATCAATTACTCTCCTTCTACCATCCATAAAAAAGAAAACACTGATAGAGAACTCTAAATCCCATATGTGCAGAAAAATGGAGTAACAAAAATTCTTTTATTGTCATCACGAATAAATTTACAGAATTTAATGTGCTTTCCCCTGTCCTTAGTCTCATCATAGATTTGATTACAGTTCATGGTTGTTCTGTCCATTTTAACAAAGGGAAAACAGATAATACCCATTTGTCATTACGTGGCAGCTCAACGTCCTTTAGCTCAAATATTACTAACAGTAAGTCTGAGATACTTCCTAATGGCACTGCTGTTTTCCATGTATTCTTTTTTCAATTTCAACAACGGTCATTTTTCAGAGTTTGTGTAATATATCTGCCAGCCAGTCTTTGAATCTTCTATAGTTGGTAGATTTGCTTTCTACCACTCTCAGAGCTAATAACAGTCCTGCCACATCCACTTTATCAGCAGGCATTCTTCCATTGTTCTAGCTGCAATGGCCCCAGACACTTTCCTATTCATTGGCAGCAATCTAAACAGCCAAACCATTTTGCTTATATCTGTTCTGCAATGCAAACAATATTTTAGCTAAGTGTTTTATCTTGTTTTTGTTCATTATTTCTCTCCAAAGTCCTATTAATATCATTCTGATGTGAGTGAGTGCTTGTGTATATGAGTTATGAGGGTCCACTGACATTAGATTTACTATGCAATGTGTTCACCAGTTCACAAAAGGATACACAAGTTCTTATCCTATCTCTATGTTTTGATGTTTGTCGATCTGCATGAAAGTATAGTATTCTTTGCAGCTTTTCAAAACTTTGACATATGTTCACCTGTCGGCAAAAGGGATGTACTTTTGTGAGGAATGAATACTGTGAATCCATCAGTCAACATGTTGACAAATTGTGATTGCTAGTCAGAAAGCAAAAAAAATTGTTATGAACCAAAAGAAAATTGTGTTTTCCTAATTATGAGATTTTTGTGTTTGCTGGTCAAAGAAAGATCACCATGTTTTGCCAATCAGTGAATCTGCTCCAAAAAAAAAAAAAATTGAATTATGTTTTTATCAGTTTCACTTCTAGGACGGTGTTTTCTTAGATTTGATGCACTGATTAGTATTAAAATATTAAATGTAATATTAATAGTCATCTTAGCTTTTATTAGTCCTTAGTTTACTTTAGTGAGTTTTTAGTAACTTTTGTTCGCTTTAGTTGTTTTTAGTATCTTTCTAATTTCTGCTTTAGTTAGATTTAGTTACGATTGTTTCTTTTAGAAACATCATCTTGTATTTTCCTTTATAAGGAGTTCTTCACTCCATTTGTAAACAAACAATTATGAATATCAATAATTTTTTCATGGTATCAGAGCTCAAGCTCGAACTTGATTAGTGGATTTTTTTGTAATAAAAAATAGTCGAAGAAATTTTTTTTAAAAATTGTAAGCCGATTTTTTGTGAAAATCGAAGGATTTTTTTTTAATGAGATTTTTGAAGAGGTTTTGAAAAAAAAACATCGTCGGTTTTTATTGCAGAAAATTCGTGGGTATTGTTCTAAAGCAGTTTTTCGCAAGATTTCAAGAGGCAAAATCGCGGTTTTTTTTTTTTAAATTCCGAGTGATTTTTCCGAAAATCAAGACTTCAGCTGGTGGTTTCAGAAATTTTTGCATTTGTAATCATGTTTTTTCTCTAGGCATCGCGTCTCTTTGGCCACATTTTTCTACATAGTTTTCTAGCGATTTGCAAACAATTGCGACCTTTTTTTTCTATATGAATAAAAAGAC
Source organism: Sequoia sempervirens (assembly GCA_007258455.2). Classification (NCBI taxonomy): domain Eukaryota; kingdom Viridiplantae; phylum Streptophyta; class Pinopsida; order Cupressales; family Cupressaceae; genus Sequoia; species Sequoia sempervirens. The sequence goes on from VDFB02322801.1 coordinate 25,644, forward strand.
ATGGGTTTATTTTCTCTGTGCACGTGTTCAACCAAATCACGCCTTTTTGACATTTTTTTGGTGGGGTTCTTGTGCGCGTCCCTAGAAGTTTTTTCCGCATCTGTTGTGAGGTTTTCCTGACTTTTTGGAGCTGCGACGGGTGTCCCTTTTGGCGCGCGACTTTTGCAAACGGGATTTTCTTTTAACCGCACATTTTTCCTACATTTGGTGCGACCTGTATTCCGTGCAACTAGTTCTTTTCTTCACACGTTTTCTACCATGACGGGTTTGTATCCCATGTCTACTGATTGCCACGTTTTTGGAAAAACGTGTTTGCTTCAAATCGCATGTTCTAGGATAGCAGATTTGTAGGACTTCTCTGCTTTGTGGGTCTCTGAGATCGACAGCTTTGCAATGTTTGTGAGCTGCTTCTATGCGTGGTTCTTAAAAGTCATGATTTACAGATCTTGTTCGCCTATTCTCAGCTCTTTTTGGCGCGCGATTTTCTGAGGTCCTTTCTTGCAGATTTTGCCCAAAATCGTCTATGTTCGAGCGTTTGTTTGTGACAAGTTTTTGCACAAGGTTTTTCTGAAATTCATCATTTTGCTACTCGTGTCTTGTGTCTATGTGACCTAACTGTGTGTGCAGCAACTTCCTCATTTGCAGATCATTTTTTTTCTTGAAGTTTTGTGACGTTTTTCTGCTTATATCATTTGGGTTTTAGTTCTTGGTTTTTCTCTTTTCTGGGCCACCGAAATTTGTTCTGGGTTTGAGGTGAATTTTTCAAATTTCATGGCAGCTTGAAAAAAAAAATTGAGCCAGTTTTGACAGATTTTTTCTAGGAAAAATAAAAAATTTGCAAAGAGTTTTTGAAATGTTTCCTTAAAATATTTTACAAGAGATTTTGAAAAAATTTCTATAAAAATTTTGCTGTCTTTTAGAAGTTTTTTGGAGGATTTTTTTCTAAAAATTCTTACTTTTACGAGTTTTCGAAGGTTTTTCTGAAAAATCTTATTGTTACTGAGCCTCTTTCTAAGATGATTTTTCAAAATCATAAAAGTTATGCCAGCTGATTGTCTAGTGTTTTGCCACGGATCACAGTGTTACCTCGTTTTTCGTGCTTTGGAAAACGGGAGGGATGGCGTCTTTGTCCAATGTTATGTTGGAAAGTATGTAGAGGTTCAATGGAAAGAATTACAACACGTGGAAGCAGAGGATTCTTACCATCTTTTGAGTACCGATGTCTAGATGTGCTTGTCCTAGGTACAGAAACTCGTCCCACTTCTGCTGGGAAGGATCAGGACAAGTATGATGGAGGTTATAGGGAGGCAATTATGCTTCTTAAATTATGTCGCCGATGAGATGTTACCAAAAATACCATTTGGTAAATCTGCTGCAGAGATTTGGAAGCATCTGAAAGATCTTCATGAGACCTCAGACAAGGGAAGGGCTTTATTTCTCAAGAATATGTTCTCTATTATGATGGATGACCAAGTGTCTTTGCAGGAGCACTTGATGAAAATAAAAAATATTCACGATCAACTAGAGGCCATTGGTCATAAGATGGAAGAGGAGGATATGGTGGTGATCACTTTGAAAAGTTTGCCATGTTCCTACAAGCACTTCATTGAAACACTCAACATTACATCCACCAATGTTGACTTGAAGTTTGATGAACTGTGCAACAAGCTTTTGCAGCAGGATAGGTGGAGGAAGCAGTTTGGGATCAACAGTGAGTATCCTAGTGTTGAACAAGCATTTACTACCAAGGACGTTGGCAAAGGCAAGTCCACTCAGCAAGTCCACTCAGCAAAGGCGATTCGGAGGAGGGCTCCAAGAAGTCTATTACTTGCCATTATTGTGGAAAGATTGGTCATATACAGAGGTATTGCAGAAAGCGGTTGGCTGATGAGAAGCCCAACGAGGAAGCGTCTCAGCAAAGTGCTCACGTGGCGGAGCATACTGAGCAGAAGGAGTCTGCATACTATGCATTTTGATGACGAGCACACCATCTGAATATGGGTAGACTTAGTTTTTTGTTTGTATGATGACCATTAAGAGAGGGTATTAAAATATTAAATGTAATATTAATGGTCATCTTAGCTTTTATTAGTCGTTAGTTTACTATAGTGAGTTTTAAGTAACTTTTGTTCGCTTTAGTTGTTTTTAGTATCTTTTTGATTTATGTTTTAGTTAGCTTTAGTTATGATTGTTTCTTTTAGAAACATCATCTTGTATTTTCCTTTATAAGGAGTTCTTCACTCCATTTGTAAACAAACAATTACGAATATCAATAATCTTTTCAATTAGATTGTAATGTTCCTTATTGGTTTATCTAAACTTTTTGTCTTTTGATCTTCCAAATTCAGATATTCAATAGATTCAGAGCCAATAATTTTAATGTTAAATTGTCAATCCTATTAAGAGTTACTTCAAAGGCTAATACTGGCTGGATTATTAGATAAGTTATATATATATATATCACTTGTTGATAAGAATGGACTGATATCTGTTATAAGTTATGATATATAATATGTGGTTATAGTTGTATTAAAAATACAGAGAGGACTCCCATTAGTCAAATATGTATCTTGAGTTGATTGATCATTCGCTCTCAAGGGGCACTGCAGATTTGATACTTAGATAAAATCCCCTTAACTCCCCTGCTCTTCATTATTACTTATACCTTTATACCTTGCATAGAATAGATGTGTCTCTTGGATTAGAAGCATCCATTTAGCTAATCGATCCCTATTAGTTATGTTTGTAAAATTTCTGAACGCTGTATGTATTGTTGCCTTTTATACAATAGACGTCTCCTAATTTATCTTTATATCCCTGACTTGGCATCTTAGTTATGTATATCCTTGTATTTGCATCTCGCGTATAAGTTTCCTGATGACGGCGAACTTCTTGTTGCATCCCTTGTGAGGCTGCTGAGTTTATTTAACCGAAATTGATGGTTCTCAACCCAGCGATATCATTTTTGGAATTGGTATTGATCATTGCTATTTAAATTCGCCATTCTCTTAACAAGCTAAGTCATTATAATATGTAATATTCCCTGTAAACAGGAATAAGGATACAACTTCTGTCCTCAATCCAAATCATATGTAACGCTAAAGGTATCAGCACTATTTGTTCGGACTTCCTATCGCTATTTAAAAATGCTAATCGCTTAATGTTATCCGCCCTCTCTGTCCCGTCACCCTCCTTGGCTTAAGCGATTAAATCCCTCCTTCCAGCAGCTGCGACCCTCATGCTGATTCGTGCACTCCGTATTAGGTTGTCTTTATTTATAAGATGTTTATTATATAATATCATTTACTTCATTATTGCTTTTTATAATATATTTAGACAGGCATAATATCTTTTATTTTATTATTTACTTGCTACTATCTTTGGACGCTATTTAATATTATAATGATTATAATTAATAACATCAATTGTATAATATAATTGTAATACTATTTTATGTTTATTGTTTTATCTTAATCTTATATATTTTCGGTACTTATTATAATAATTATAATATTATTCTAATATTTATAATTATAATATTGTTTTTAACAATTATAATTATAACACCATCAAATGGTTAATAATTTTAGATGTGCTTCTTTGTTATCTAAATGGCACGATTTCGGGGACATGACATAGATCATTGAAGTATTCCATCTAGATTGACTAATTGAATTTTCACTTTCTAGGATATGATGAATTTTATATGGCCATGTTCAAATTATCTTAAAATATTAGATTGTGTCCATTTTTCCAATATATTTGAATGCTACATTCTTGGTTCTAGTTTCATTCATTTCTTCCAAGATTTTTGTATCCCCTAGTCATCTACAACTCTTTGACTAATTATAAACAATTGCATTAGTACTACAAATTCCTAGCAACTTTACAATGATGAAACACACACTTATACTGAGAGGGGGGGTGAATCAGTATAAGTCAATCTTTTATCAATTTAAACTTTAGTAATCACAATGAAGCAATCACAAAATCCACACACATAAGAGACACAATATTTTACATGAAACCCTTATGGAAGAAAACCACAGCAAAATATTGCTTGTATAAAACCTTCTTACGAATTTCATAGGTACCAACCCATTGGAGAAACCAATCCCCACCACTGAGCACCAACCCAACAAAAGACACCAATCTCTTCTAGTGAGAGGCACCAACCTCCCAATCTCCTCAAATAGGAGGCACCAAACTCCAAATGAATATTAAGTTTGTCTTCTTGAGTATTTCTGTTGCAATATGCTTCACAAATCTGCCTTAATGTCTTCTCACATCTCACATCTGCTCATAACATCATTCAAATATGTTAAAACATCTTTCAAAAATCTACCATAAATCTGTTCCAATGTCTCCCACAAGTGAGCTCAAATAGCTCTCATAAATAAATCTGCTCAAATACTTCTTACAAATCTGCTTGAATAATTTCTTATTTCTGCTCTTCATACAAATATTATTCCATGAAAATTGATTGCTTTTAACACTCTTTCAACCCTCTATTTATACTTGTCAAAGCACCCCTTCATCCAAAAGAGGCGACTCCTCCAAGGGAGGTCAGCCATATCAGCAACAATTAATTTTTATTTATTTTATTTTATTTGCCCAAGATGGGTGCTCATGTGAAGGGGGCCATCCCACTTTGGGAGGCCCAAATAAAATAATATATTTATATTTCTTTTCTTTTTTTAATTTCCAAAGTGGGGTGCCTTTATGAGGGGGATCAGCCACTAAAATAAATCAATTTAATTTTCATTTTCATTTTAATTTTATAATTTCCAAGGGGGGCGACCAGCATTAGAATAAATTAATTTCATTTTAGGGCCACCAAGACACTTGCAAAATGCCACCAAACCACCTTTGACATCAATGACAATACTTTTCCAACAGCCTCCCCTTTTGTCATTGATGGCAACCTTGCAAAGAAATAATCTTGGAATGCAACAGGACCATACTTCTCCCCTTGATCGAAATGCTCCCCCTTACTCTACTTTTATCCCCTAACTAAAATACCTCCCCTTACTCTACTTCTCCCACTTTGACATCAATGGCAAAGGCTCCTTGGGGCTGAAAGATAAGATAATGAATAGCTCCCCTTGAACACATGCTTTTCTTTGAAGAACTTAGTGACTAGATGAGAGTGATATTACTCCCAATTTCTCCCTCATGTACTCAAAAGTCTCTTTTGGAAGTGGCGTTGTGAAAATGTTTGCAAGTTGTTCTTTTGTAGCAACATAATCCAACTTCACCTATTGATTAATCAACTGCTCTCTTAAGAAATGATATGTGATCGATATATGCTTCGTCCTGGAATGCATAACTAGATTTTTTGAGATGTTAATTGGACTTGTGTTGGCGTAAAATCTAACACCTCTGGAGTGCAGGTTTGTACGGACAGCTATGTACACTACGCAATGAGTGCTCTTCAAATTAGGAGGGGAAGCTCCCTCGTTGTGCTGGAATGCATGAAAAGAAAAGTAATCTAAGTCCTATCTTTTTGTTCTCAATTTGGAAGAGGCACAAGGTTAAGAAAACCAAGAACGTTGCAGCTAAGGATTTTCTGGTTTTGTAGATCATTAACTACAACTAAGCTAACTACTTTAAATCTATCCAGTTTCCTCAAGAAAACAGAGCATGAGGAAATGGAGCAGGGATGATTATAGACGATAAACGTGTTTAGATTCTCTACTTGAAGGCAAGGTGGCGCATCTATCAGCTCAATCTAGACAAGTTTATTGGGCACAAAACAGATTTAAGAATTTACCATGACGCTCTTATGAAACCCTATGTGGCATAACACTTGATTGAAATAGTAAAGACTTCACAAACAGATTTTATCATTATGATCTCACGAAACCCTATGTGGCATAACCCTTGATCGTAATGATAAAAGTCTCACAAAACAGATTTATCTAAACTATGGGAGGAATTTACCACGCCAATCTTATGAAACCCTATGTGGCATAACACTTGATCAAAGTAGTAAAGACTTCACAAAACGATTTTATCATCTCAATCTCACGAAACCCTATGTGGCATAACACTTGATCGTAATGATAAAAGATTCACAAAACAGAAAGAATTCACCATTACAATTGCATGAAACCCTATGTGGCATAACAATTGATCATAATAGCGAAGACACATGAACAAATACCAAAAGAGCAATATTGAGGGCAAGGTAGGCGCAGCATATATTTCTCTCTCCAAAAAGTTAATTACAAATGAGCAAAGCTCTTATTTATATACATCAAGGTGTAGGGAACCTAAAATCACCTTGTGTTAACTTCTGATCTCGCAAATGCATGCAAGATTAATTATTAAACCCTAATGAAGTAAACTATCGCTTAACTGAAAGCTATCATCGCTAACCGGTACAAATAACCTAAATGGACCATGTGCAAGCATACGCCTTTATTTAAAGCAAAGTTAACGACACTACCTTGCTAACCGGAAACCCTAGCCCTAACTCCTGTGTTGATAATCCAAGGGCAGAGATAAGCATGTGTTAAGTCAGCAAGTAAACTCAAGGCTGAAAGTCGATTAACCACTGTTCGAGACTCAACCCTTGAGAAATTAACTGCAGGTTCCAACTGGCAGATCACTCCATGTCAACTCGGTCTAACACTTCGACCAAGAACTCATCGATCTCTCTGTCATCTGGCACTTTGAACTGCTCAAAACAACAGTCTGTCTCTTTAGTTCTCTACCACTTTCTGTAATTGTGTGCATACATTCTTTAACATTTTCAGTCGCCTTCTTGAAACTCGCTGAAATTACTGAAAATGTGATCAGAACCTCCATCAAGATATCATAAACATGCTTCTGAAACTCAGTTTGTACAACCTTGAGATCAGCGTAGGTACCATTCTCACGAAGATAATTGCACAAGATCTGAGTGACTCTGGCGGCTCCGTAAATGAAGTGATCTCTGTTTCTTTTGCAGCCTAATGCTTCATTGTCAGCTGCTCTGATGAAAACCTAAATTAAGACCGATTTGGTCTTGAATTCAGTCTAGTTGAATCGCCTTCTGAAAAACTTGCCCGTTGACTGTGAACACGGCTATGTTCTGACAACTTTCTGAAGAGGCTAACAATGGCTCCTGGTGAGGCTAAAAATACCCTGTCGGAGGATAATTTTCACCAAAATTCTGAGACATGGGTTTTGTCCGGAAAATGATTCTAAGACAACCCACAACGTCAAAATTGTGAAAAAACGCCGTTTAGCCTAACATGCAAAGACTTTTCAGTCGAGAACTGCAGGGGTTTTAAGAGCTTCCCGGGGCAAATTTTCATGAGAAAATCTGGAACATGAGTTTTGGACAACGAATCTGGACAAACCGGATGATGCGATCTTCAAAAGATGTGTTTTGGCCCACATGCAAAGAAATCTTCGGAAAAAGCACAAAGCTCGGAATGAAGGCTACGGGGCGATTTTCTCGAAAAATCTAAGACGTGGTTTTGCTGCTGATGCTGAAATATGCGAACCCAGATGGTCAGATTCTGAATATTTTTCCATTTTCTTTGACATGCGAAGAAAGTACCTAAGATGAGAAATAGAAGAAATAAGACAGAAGATAGAAGGTTTTGCTTGTTCTGCTTCTGAAGAATTCGCCAATCTCTTTTTGGAACTTGATGAAACCTGCATGCAAAGTGAAAATAAAGTCTGGAATCTTCTTCCTTTGATCAATCTGAATCCGTTGCTATGAAGAACGTTGAATTCTGACACCTGTAGCACCTTTAGCTTGCTGCTCGCTCAAGAAGAATGTAGACTTCGAAGTTTGAAATGAAGAAATAATGGACGCCATGGCTTGAATAAATAGATTTTTATCATTGAAATTCGTACAAAGGCAAAAATCCTTGAAAAATGGCGCTTGGCTTCTAATTGGACCTCATTTTAGTTAACTGAAACTAAAATATGCTAAATAAATCGCCATGCATTAGGGTTTTCCTTTCAAGTCTTCAGTTAACAATTTCATGCGACTTTGACTTCAGTTAACAATCTATGTTAAGTTCGCCATCTTCAAACTTGCTTTAGACTCACAAAATTGAACTGAGGCGACCCTTTTGATAACTAAAGTTGGCATTAAGGAATTCGCCATTTTCATGCAATGAAAATTCTAAAAATAGCGACCCTTTTGGAACTTAAGTTGGCCTTCAAGAATGCGCCAACTTCACATGCTTTAATCAATTCTAAAAATAACAACCCTTTTAGAACTAAAGTTATCATTCCTTAGAAAATGCGTAGCTTCACTAATTTATGCTTCATCAATAAAATCTAAATATGGCGACCCTTTTGATAAGTTCAGTTAACACTCAAATGCGCCATACTTCACTAATTAATGCTTCATTATTCATGCCGTCCCTTCTTGAACTTCAGTTGACACTCAATGAAGCGCCATCTTCACTAAAACTTCATAATTGCAACCAAATTCGCCATGCATGTGAACTCCAGTTGACATTCACTGATAATCTTCAGTTAAGTGGACATGCAATCAAGTTAACTCAACATGCAAGATAGTTAACTGAACATGCAAACTAGTTAACTCGACATGCAAACTGAAAGATCACTCCACATGCCAACATATGAACTGAAGATGACAACCTAGAAATCGTTTAGTCTAACTGCAGTCAGAACTCCAGTTAAGGCGTCCATTCAACTCTCTTTCGAAAATTCAACTTTGAACTCTCAAGACGAATTCCAGACTTAGCCAAATTTCATGGAAATTTAAGCTAAAACCTCTGCCGGGACCTCTGTTCATCCTCTGACACTGGTTGACTGACTTCTCCGATTAGCTGGCTGACAGGTGCATTAAGAAAGCTAAGTAAAAACTAATTAAAAGATATCTTGAGAGTGAAAACCATAAAACTGACATCTGAAAGCTCAAAAATCCAAGCGCCCTTTTCAAAAGCTGCGCTTTTTCTTAGACTTAGACAAATTTTCAACATCTGCATCTCAAAGCGAAGGAAAAACAAAATCTTCATAACCTCTTATTTATCAACTTTAGGGTGGATCTTAAGGTTCAACTGCGAGGCTGACTTCATTATGCTGTTGCAAAGGCACATTTCTCGAAAACATCATCGAGGAATGAAAAACTAGAGGTAGCCTTTTGAAAAGTGCTCTTTTATTCCAAACTTATGCATTTGAGTGACAAATAATACAAAAATTAGGCGCAAAGGCTGGCGAGACATCCTCGATCCGATTGAAGGCAGAACCTTGATTTGAAATAAAACGGACACATTGATCATCTAAGATCATCAAAAGAAGGCATTAAAGACTTGAAAAGCTTAGGAACCTTTCTCAAAATGTGCTCTTTTGCTTTTTCTTTGATATTCTGACTAAGATTTAACCCTACATTCGACCTCTGGTTCAAGCACTTCAGCAACTCAGATTCACCCATTGACAGATGCGTCACGAAGCTCAAACAAAAGTGAGATAAACATCTTGGGTGGCATTTAGCCAAAAACCTACATTTGGCACCTCAAAAAGATGGGCGCCTTTCTGAAAAGCTGCGCTTTTCACCAGTGTTAGCCAATTCTCGCTTTCGCCTCGTTTTGCGCTGTATCTTCCGTAACTTGCTCGAAAGCGAATTAGTTTAGCCGACTCGCTACTTGAAGGCTGACGATCTTAGAACAAATGTTCTTGGAGGTGACAAACCCTAAAAGCGAGGATCGAGCCCCTAAAATATAGGGCGCCCATTTGAAAATGTGCTTCCCTCTCCAGAGAGAAAATTTTGGTGATTTCCGTTCAGATTTTCATTTTTCTTAAATTCCTTCAGCAACAGACTGACATGACACTGACACCAACTCCATATTTAAGAACCCCAAAAACGACCTTCTGTCATCATTTTAACAAGATTAAGACTCAATTAAACAAAATGCCTTAGTGAAGCAAAAATTTTACACGGTTCGATTTCTTACCCTCTAGAAAATTTTATCAATCATAACAACGTCCATTTAAAATCTCAAGCCAAGGTGTAAAATTTACTTCCCTTAGAAAATATTCAAGAACTCCCCTTAGAAAATATTTCTCAACTTTATATATTCATGGGTGCACTTGAAGGGGTTCATTTAATTTATTTATTTTTACCCTCGAAAATATTTCGCCACTAATGTTTATGTTAACTTCTCCAATCTTGGGCACATTTGGAAGAGTCTGCTTCACATTCCCATGCTTTAGAAAATTCAAGCATCTCCTTATCTTGGGCGCATTTCACCCCTTGCTCTTTTATTTCATGCCTTAGAAAAAAAAAAATCTTACTCTCCTCAAGGGCGCATTTTGATGGATATGCTTCACATGTTAATGCCTCAAGCATTTTTCAAGTCCCTTAGAAATTTTATGCCCCCTTCTCAACTTGGGCGCATTTGGGGGAATCAAGCTTCCATTTTCAATGCCCTAGACAGTTTTTCTCACTTTCACTTCTTGCCAAGGGCGCATTTGAGGTGGGCACATGTAGTTTTTCATTTTGAGTTCATCACTTAGAAATTTTCAAGCTCCCTCCTCTTCTAGGGCGCATTTGGTGGGTGGTGCTTCCATTTTCCTTGAATGCCTTAGGCTTTTTTTTTGCATCTAGAGTGTTAAGGAAACTTCGAAAGGTGACTCTCGAATACTTAGCCAATTTTGATTGGCTTGCCCTCGCTTTCTATTTTTAGTAAATCTCTGATTCTCGAACTTTTGCAACTCCTCTTGATTTGAAATTTTCCCAATGTGATTCTCATGACCTATTTGACCTGTTCACACTTGCCTTTCGTGCTAACCTGCTATTTTTAGCCTTGTTCTGGAGGTGGCTTACTATAAATAGTAAGTATGCAGAATGCGCTCAAATTTTACCAATAGACTCCTTGAAAGATACTGATCACAATGGGATACATCAGTTTTTCATTTTTCTCGAGTTTTACCCCTCATTTTAGGCACCAAAGTTGGAAACCCTAATTTCACTTGCATGTGCCTCAACTAACCTCCGTTTGACTCCATTTTTGTTCTCGATTGTTCTGCTCCTGAAATTGAAGATCTGGGACTTTTGGAGTGAACTTGCTAAAAATTGTAAGTGCCTAAAATAGTGATCAACTAATTGTCGAGTGTGGTTGCATGTCATACTGCCCGAGAGATGTCAAAAAAACCCAGAAAACTGGCTTGCATGCGGGGTACCTGCTAAAAATAGAAAGTCGTCACCTTGACTTGCATGTTATACCATCGCAAAGTTCTCAAAAAACCCAAAAAGACTATCCTGACATGCACTGAGAAATCATACATGCAAACCCTAAAAACAACTCTTGAAGCCAGAACTGCTAAAAATAGAAAGTTGTTAGAATTTTCTCAAATTTTGCAAGCAAGCAGCTCAACGGGCTCTAAATGTGGTGTAGCAGTCAAAATTTCAAAAGTCCCGAGAAAAAGGTCCCAAATTGAGTACTTACTAAAAATAGTAAGTTGTCAGAAATTAGTGAAATTTTAATGGGAGCCTTCTTGAAGCCTCTTGATTGCAATGCCAAGTTCATTTCAATTTGCTCACCTTAATTAACCCCAAAAAAACCTGAAGAATGAAAACCCTAATTTCATATACTTAGCCAAAACTTCAATTTAGGCCCAAAGACAGGCACATCCCCGGAAAGATAGACGGAACAAAGAGAGACAGCCACAAAACCAAAGCCAAAAGACTCAAATGGGACAAAAATGAGGGGGTCCCCATTTTGAATGGGGTGATGTATGAAAAGGTCACAACAAGACCCTCCACATTGCCAATCTAAACAGCTCCAAAATGCCCCCACTTGGCTACAAAATATTGAGCATACCTACACTGTGGTGGAGTTGAGGGATTTTTCCTAGTCTTTTTCCTCAGAGGTGGAGGAAGTAAACACTTCTTCCTCTCAGGCACAAGAAGAGGTTTTCGGGAAGGCTTTTGTGTCTGATATTGAAGGCCATGCATATTTATGTTCAAATGAGTGGACAATGATTCAAAAAAAGGAGAAAAGCTCCCTCCAATATGGTTAACAATTTGTGCCCAATGAATCTCCACTCTCATGTTAAGAAAGGTGGGTTTAGGATCAACACTAGATAGGCTGTACCTTTGCTGACAAAGATGACAGCAATTGTCGACGAAGTTGTCAGCTAGCTGACAATGTCATTTGGGCTTGCTCTTAAAGTTGATGATAGCTGCTGAAGTTCTGAGGTTGCTGCAAAAGTCGTGAGAATGCGGACAAAGAGGGGGTTGCTGCTGAATTCCCCTTGTTCCCAAATATTTACAAGCTGCAGAAGTTGACAGTTGCTGACGAAGTTGATACTTGCTGCACTAGTGGACTCTTGCTACTGAAGTTACCTTTGCCAACAAAGTTGTCAACTGGCTCACAAATTCATTTGGGTTTGCTGC
>VDFB02322801.1:38036-64995 GCA_007258455.2 Sequoia sempervirens
AAGAACCTTAACCTATACCAAGAATTGATGAGTTAATCGAAGAACTCCACGGAGTCAAATACTTCTCCAAAAATTGATTTATGATCGTGGTTCATCAAATATGATGAGAAAAGAAGCATGATTCCTAAACCGCCTTTCGGGTGTCATTATATAACTTTGAGTTCTTAGTCCTACCTTTTGGACTAACAAATGCCTCCAACAACATTTCTCCAATCGTGGTATGGATCATATATTCGAAACAACTAAGAAAGTTCCTACTCATATTTTTGATGACATTCTTATCTATATAGATTATGGAAGAACATTCAAACACATTGAGGAGATCCTAAACATTTTGAACAAGAATCCTTTGTATGCTAAAGCTTCAATATGAAGTTTGGCCTAGAAGAGATCCTTTACCGTGGCTTCAAGATCAATGCACAAGGGTAAGCGAGATGAAGAAAAATTACAGGCATTATGAATGGCCAAAACCCAAAACCCTAACACAATTGGGGATTTTAGGACTATGCGCTACTTTTCTATAGACACTTTAGAAACGATTCTCCAAAATTGCTGCCGCACTCACAAACTTGACCAAAAAGGGTGCCTTTGTATGGAGTGAAATATCTCAATAGGCTTTCGAAAGAGTAAAGGAAGCAAATGAGCTTGTGCCGTGTGTTAGCTATCCCTAATTTCACACTACCCTTTGAACTGCAGTGTGATGCATCTGAGGAAGGAATTGGAGCGGTCCTTAAGTAAAATAAGCATCCCATTGCATTTGAAAGTCGCAAGCTCATCGAGATTGAAAGACACTACTCAATTTATGATAAAGAGATGCTAGCTATCATGTACGCCTTAGCAAAGTTTCAACAATATTGGGTTTGTGGGAAATTGAATGTTAAAATTGATCACAATAGCATGAGGTACTTTATGAATCAAAAGGACCTAAATGATAGACAATGAAAGTAGGTAAGCAAAATACAAGCTTACGATTTTTATATTGAGTACGTGAAAGGGACAAATAATGTTGTAGTAGATGCTTTATCAAGACGACCCTATTTGAACACCGTAACAAGTATAGTTGCGAATTGGAAGAATGATATCATTGCGGAATATGTCAAAGACCCCTAGGCTAATAATATCCTTGAAGGAAATTTACCCAATGAAGAGTACAAAGTAGTAGAATAATTTATCCTATATAAAAATAGGATGTTCCTTGTGCCCAACTCAAAAATGAAGGAAAAAATCCTTAAGGAATACCACGATAATCCCTTAGCGGGCCACCAAGGGTACTATAAAACTTACAAATAGGTGCGACAAAGATACTCTTGGAAAGGCCTCAACAAAGATGTCCTAAAGCATGTACAAGAATGCATGCCTTGTCAAAGAAACAAAATTGAGCAAAGCCACCCAACAGGACTTATACAACCTTTGCCGATTCCAAATAAAAAATGGGAAAGCATCTCAATGGATTTCATAATAGGATTGCCTAAAGTTCAAGGGAAGGATTGCATTTATGTAGTAGTGGATTGACTCAACAAGTGCACTCACTTCTTCGCAATATTCACTGAGTATCGAGCCCCACAAATAGCGGAAGTATTTTTCAAAGAGATCTTCTGATTACTTGGTCTACCTAGGAACATAGTTAGTGACTGAGATAGTCGATTCCTTAGCCAATTTTGGCAAGAGCTCTTCCGATTAGCAGGGACTGATCTTACACCCAGTACAAGTTACCACCCTCAAACCAACTGACAAACTGAAATCATTAACAGGTGGTTAGAGGGATATTTGAGGAATTACATCACTGGCCAATAGAACGCATGGGTAAAATGGTTGCATCTTGGTGAATATTGCTACAACACTACTCATCACATGTCAATCAAAATGAGTCCATTCAAAGCATTGTATGGTTATGAACCGACCTCCTTCAGAAGTTTGATTTCACAAGAAAGTTGAGTACAGGGGCAAAAGATTTTATACAACAAAGAATGGACATTATGAACACCCTCAAGGACAACTTGCATCAAGCGCAAAATCAAAAAAAGATCTATGCTGATCGGAACCGCACTGAGAGGATATTTGAAGTTGGAGAGTTAGTATTCTTATGGCTACAACCATATAAGCAGTCATCCATCAAGATAAGCGGAGTAGAAAAACTAAAGCCTTGATTTTATGGGCCTTATAAGATCCTAAGGAAGATCGGTGAAGTAGCTTATGAATTGGAGTTGCCCGAGAATAGCTGTATTCACAACATCTTTCACTTGTCAAGACTGAAGAAAGTGTTAGGGCAGCAAGTTGCCCCATGTTTAGAGTTACCCCCGCTTGATTACGAGGGCAAACTAATCTTGGAACTTGAAGCAGTTCTCAATATGAGAGAGAAGCACTTAAGGAATAAGACTATCCTTGAATTCTTGATCAAATGGAAGGGCTTACCCGAGGAGGACAGTAATGGGAAGGAGAAGAGATCTTCAACCACCCAAATCTAAAATTGCTTGAGGACAAGCAAATTTGAGAGGGGAGGATTGTCATGCCCCCGTAGTACAGATCAAATTGCTCGATCATGCATAAGAAATCCATTAAGAAGCACTAATCGTTCAGACTGAGAGTTATGAAAGGGACACAACATTCTGGCAACAATTAAATACAAATTGATCCTCACCAACAATGACAAGGAGAAATTATAAAAGGGATAAAATTTATAAAGGATAATATTAATATACATTTTATCCTTTAACAGATGATTACGAATGGTTAAGGAAAGCAACAAAAGAGACGTGCCTCAAACAAAGGGGCATAGCAATCAAAAGGCACGTCTTATTGACAAGACATGACCATCTGCCATCATAGGTATAAAGGGCGAATCATTTCAATGCAAAGAAGGCATCGATTGAAGAAAATGAACATACAGACCAGCAATCACAAGAGAAAACCGTCCAGTCTATCACAACAGACTATTATTATCAAATATATATATATATTCAGGGGTATATTCTGCCAATCATTGTTCTACATCTGTATACATATGGCTTATAGATAATAAAGAATAGTTAATGTATAATTTTTGATGATAGAATAGGAGATATGTGTGATTGTTTGAAACCCACCTTGTAGGAGGGGCCTGTGGTGTTAGCAAAAGGAGTAAACAAGGCTAAGTACGTAAGCCGTTCTAGAATTGGCCATAATGGCTCCTAGTACCAGAGGGCACTTACACAGAGAGCCAAGTAACCCACTTATGACCCCCACGCAATTCCACAAGATGGCAAGTGTCTTCGAGGAGTTGAGACATTGATGGGGAAAGCAGATACAAGCCACCAAGTAAGAGGGCTGTGATAGACACCCTTTTAGACTTGGTGTAGAAATGGCTTTGGGCGAACATCCCATCTCCCAAATCCTACTGTGCTTGCATTAATGATAATCTATGGATATGATGTAGTTTCCTAACTCTAATAAGTAAGCATATATATATATATATATATTTGCATATGTTGTTCAAGTGGTGATTGTAGGATTCAAACCTAGGATATCATCATTCAAGAAATATTTATTTGGTAACATGAACCCTAACCCTAATTTGTTGCAATTTTGATCAGTAGGAAAATTCTAGTGCAAATCGAGAGAGGGACATTACATCAAATTTATGTATATCTATCAAAAAGTGTCAAAAAAAAAAAAGTTATCTCAATTGTATTGGATGCATTTCATTTGTACGTGACCTCCATGACATTATAAAACTGAGCCTCAAAGAAAAAATTGCTAATTAAGTAGCAAACCTATTGGAGGACGAAGGCACAGGAAGTTGGAGGATATTCAATGACCTCTCGTTAGTCACCAGTGACGGGGCCACAAAATTGTTTTAGTAACAAATTAAATTGTGCCAAAATCACTAAAGCCAAGATCGGTTTCTAGGTGGCAGTTGAACCATCTCATATCATTTGTGATCAGAGTGGTAATGATCTATAATGGTGGCTGCATACACGACAACGAGGACTTCTAAAAGTTTGTATTTGTGATTGGATGTGTTTGTCCCTAATCATAGTTGTTGGTTGTTTGTGAATGGATGTGCTTGTCCCCATTCACAAGATAGTGCGTGTGACTGGAAGTGTTTGTCCCTAGTCACATTTGTTGGGTAGTTATGATTGGGTGTGGTTGTCCCTAGTCATAATTGTGTGTGTCTTTGTTCATAATCTTGATGTTGGATAGATGTGTTTGTCCCTATCCAAACCTGTTGTAAGACCTTGGGTAGAAGTGTTAGTCCCTATCCTTGGTTCCATGGATAGATGTGTTTGTCCCTATCCTTGGAAAAAGTTAAGATGCATAGTGAGGCAAGCTCCACTATTGCTTATCATGAGTAGAAGTGTATGTCCGTACTCTTACCTTACGATGAACTACTGAATGTGGTCATCAAGTGTTTGGAGAATAATTCAATATGGGGGGGTGTTAGGAATATTACATCATTCCTGTAGTTGTTAATATAATAATTATTAATTGGGTTTGTTTGTTTGAGTTGTTAAAACAACTCATTTTATTAAGGAGTTGTTATAGGAGGTTCCCTATAATATAGGAAATGCAACTCCTACATATATGTAATAACTTATTGAATGAAAATAGAGAGAAGCATTGTTTTTCTGTGAACAAAATTATTTGGGTTCTATGACTCCACCCATATTTCTTATAATCAGATGGATCATTTGGATCAATGGATTGTTGTTGCAACATTAACCCTTTGTGTGTTTGATCAATGTTAAAAGTTTGAGTTCTGACATTAAAGATTAGTCCTCATGTAATAGTGTTATTCAATTTTGGATCATAGATCATTTCAGCTTCATTGAGTTTGTTTAAGTTGTGTCTTTTTTTTGTTGATAATTATAGTTTGTCAAAATATGGAGTTTGAGCTGTCTCTAACTCTTGTTTGTTTTGGAGTCTATGATATGCTTCATTTTATATGAGATATATGTACTTCTGTATGTTTTGTTAGGATTGTGTTTTTTAGGTCTGAAAATCTCTAGCTTTTCTATGCTATAAACTGATGTTGTGTTTCACAAGGTTGTAACAAAAAGAGGTCTGTAATGCAATCTGCCCTAACTCACTGTTGCCAGGTTCTCAAATAATTACAGAGGAGCGTCTTAGTTTTCTCAGCAAGAATTTCATTGGGCTTTCTGGAATTAAGATTGGGAGATTAGCAATCCTCTATTACATTATGAATCCCACCATAATGGATCTTAAATAATTATATATTATTTATAAAAAAGTGTTAAGAGATTTATTTTATGTATCTATATCCTATTGATTCAAGAGCAGGCCCTTGACAAGTCAAAGGATATCATAGAGAATAAAAGCTTCAAGGATATTTTAAGCAATGTAGTGAATGTGGATCTTAGTGTAAGACGACTGCTGGATTTTCTGTAAGTATTGCTCGCATATTTTGGAACTTTGTCTCCAAATTTGTTTAGTGCTTGTATTTTTTTTATAATCCTTGAAATCTTTTTTTATTGTAACACTTAACATGAATATATGTTCGGAGTGTCCAGATTTCGAGCTGTCTGTGATTTAGACCACAATTCTGGGTTGCTTTCACTGGGGAATTTCCGGACTGCAGTTTCATCAATTCAACGGCAACCTAAGCTGGAAACTCTACGGGGTGAGGAATTCAGATTCAAGGGGTTTCTTATAGTATTGAATTTTCTAAATCAAGGCCTAAATATATTAGAAGGGAATAATATGACATCAAATTATTTTATGAAAGTGGCTTTCAATACCTCAAAGTTCAATTCATACAATTCATCTAACATTCTGACACCTATACACTCACCAATGCCTAAACATATATCTATTAAGAAATTAGTATGGATTTGACAAACACAGCTACAGGGGAGGGCCTTGAAATCTAATTAGATTGATGCCAACTATTTTGTGGAATCATGGATTCAGTCATGGACATACCTTTTAATCTTAAGTATCATCTATTGTGTTTTGTACAAATTTCCAAATATCTTTACACTAGTCATGTCTGATTATCTATTGTATGGGAATTCTTATAGCAATGTTGAGTGATTTTAATACAAAAACACCAAATTGTGAGGGCAAATGGTTATATTGTGTTTCATTTTTATGACTTCCCTAGCTGGCAGGCTTTCTTAGATACTGATGCTGCCTTACAACATGTATCCCTGACACCATGATATGGTTTATATGAGACAATTGCTATGGTCAGCAAGCTAACCATACAAACTTCTGTACCCTAGAGGTGTAAGCTGAATTTGAGGCCTATTGTAGGGAGGCCCAACAAATCAACCATTGTAGAACTCCCATGTTATGAACATAATGTACAGGATTTAATTTCCAACTTGGAAAAGAACTCTCGTACCATATTCATAGATACATTCCAATAAATGGAAATTCCCAATGCATATGTGCTTGAAATAGTTTCATGTAATGCTCCCAATCGGGTACCCTAGGAAAATATGCAGTTTTTTGTTTGTTTGTATTTTTCTGATTATAGGAAAATGAAATGCAATGCAAAATAATTTGAATCCTATACTACTGTAATCAGTGATAAATTTGAGAATGAAATCCAAGCAATTAATTGACAAATAAACTTCAGATTTGGCTTAAAGATGGCAGCCAATGATATCCACTAAAACCCTTGAACATTAGAATAGATAATCAGATTGATGCAGCTAGGTAAACCAGCAATAATATTAAGTTTAACAGCAATATTAAGATCTGAAAGAAGGCACTAAGGATAAATATTAATTCATTCTACTCACAAGCGTTTGGACAGGTCTGATAAAACAGGGTGCTGCTGATTGGGCTAAGTGCAGCTTGAAAGGGGCATGAAACAGCCATCAAAATTATATGGCAAACCTCCCAATGTTGGCGGCTAGGGTCTAATTTGTATGGCTGGTTAATATGCTGATTGCTGGGGTTTAGGGTTGTGCTAGTGGTGACTTACACCTGCAAAAAATGCTGATAATACCTGTAGATAATGCTGATATGTTGTTGATGTTGAGTGCTAGGCTCAGTTGGATTGGCACTGGCAGTTGGTGATAAGTCCTACTCAAAAATGTAATGTCCCCGTTTTCGGCATGATCATAGTTGACAGTGTGTTAGCCCTTTATTGGACCCTTGTGGGCTAGCCAGTTTGGATAGAGGGTCAGTGGTGCATTTTGGAGAGTTTGTTTGTTCGTGTTTTCAGTGGACAGTGTTTAGATCACAGTGAGCGTTGGCATTCCAGGAGTTCATCGCTTCTGACGGCACGAGATTATCCTGAGTTTTGAGCATGTTACGGGATTTTAAGTGATTAAGTTAATTTATTAACTTAAAACGCCATTTTTATAAAGTCACATTGACTTTATTAATATTTTATCACTTAAATGTCAAAAAGGGGAATTATAATATTTTAATCACTTTAAATATTATAAAAAGTGCGCTCAAACTATTGAAAGGGAATATATTAAAATATTGAAATATTTTAATGATGAGAAAGGCCGTACATTTCTTGAAATGCGTGCCATTTCATATAAAGGCTTTTCCTGGCAATAGAAACTCACCTTTTGATTATTTCGAATTGCCTTGAGCATCTTTCTCTGAGCATTCTCCTGAGAGCAGGGTTTGATCATTGTGTCCATTGGAGAACGGGAAACTCTTCAATGTTGAGTACGTTTGAAGCTGTGAGAGATCAGCCGAATCCGTACAGTTGAGGGCTTCACACAGAAGTTCTACAGATTTCAGACAGAGTTTTACTTTGCAGTTGTTTATGCTTGATAATAACTGAGGGGTTCTTGGTGGCGTACTTCTTGCTTCTGGAATTCTTCTTCAGAGATTCATTTCCTTCTTGTTCATGGCCGTACGGCCTACCTTGGTTCTTGTGCCTTGAGAAAGGCGTGTGAAGCAGTTAAGGAAAACGCCTTCTTTTTGAGAGGGGTTTGACATCCATCTTGGGCGGCTAGCTATTACAGTGCTTTGTGACCAATTTCTGAGCTGGAGAAACCTTGTCTGGAGCTTGGGCGTGCTTTTATGCTGATTTTCACCATTTCCGGCTGTAGACCTGGCCAGTTTCTTATTTAAATAATCTGGAGCCTGATTGGTATGTTTATTGTTCCTAATCTATCTGTTGGTGTTTGATAATACATTTTGTACTTTCAATTTGAAGGAATAAGTTTAAATTTCTCTTTTGTGAGCAAAATATGCTGCGCCCCTTCTCTTCTTTCTACTAAGATTTCTCTAAAAAACTCTAAAAAACACTTTAAAGATTTAAGAAAAGAGGGTTATGAACTGAGAGCCAGCAGGGCTCATCACAGTGGTATCAGAGCTCACATCCTGCCAGCTTGTGGGGTTTGAGAATTTATGAAGTCAAACAGAGAGGGTTTTGGTAAGTCCTATTTCAGAGGTGGCCCTAGAAATCAAAGAGGCGACCAGAATCCATTTCCACCATTTCCGTTTGCAGATCAGGAGGAGGAATTAGATTGGGACAATATGGCGAACAGGGCTGGAGAAAGTTCTCACAGAAATAACTGGGAGGATGAGGACAGAGAAGCCAAAGACGTGCTTAGAGGCATGGTTGCAGGGCAAGAGCAGGTTGCAACTATTCTTCAACAACTCAGCACGAATGTTCAGAATTTGTCATTAAACAGAGCTCGTAGTTTGGATTCAGATAGAGATGGCAGTATCCATAGACAGCCACAGAGGATTATAGATCCAGTACGCACCTATGAGAGAGCTACATATCCCACGTTCACCAGAGATGATGCTGAGGAAGTGGACGAAGCTGAACAAGGTGGTGAAGTAAATTTTGCAGATAATATTATGGCTATGCATGATGAGTGGGATAATTTGCCACCGAGGGTTAAGGAGCACCTTAACTTCGATAGATTCATAAGCCAGAAGAGAGAGCACACCAGGAACAGGAATGACAGGCGTCCTAGACACAAACAGAGTGATCTTAAACAAGCAACCAGCAAACTAACCTTAGTACACTTTGATGGCAGTGGCAGAGTTACAGCACGTGCCTGGGTTAGTAAACTGGATACTTTCCTGACACTACGCCCCATGCCTGAGGTGGATGCCATTCGCTTTGCAGCACTTCATCTAGATGGCGTAGCACATGACTGGTGGATTCATGGTATGACTACCCTTCATCATGACAGGATTACCTCGTACCAGGAGTTTACTGATAGACTGGTAGAGAGGTTTGATAGACGTGATCCTGAGCTATTCTTCAGAGACCTTGCTCAGTTGAAGCAGTTGGGAAGCTTGGAGTCTTATATTGGTGAGTTCCAGAAGCTCTCGGTTATGGTTACTGGAATTTCAGAGAGGAGACTTGTCATTTTATTTGTAGAAGGTCTCCATGAGCCCATGAAAGGTTGGATCAAGGCATTCGATCCACCTACCTTGCACGAAGCTATGAGGAAGGCTCGTAGCATGGAACTTACAGCTTCACGTGGTAAGTTCACTTCAAATGCAGAAGCATCTTCATCCTATAGTGATAGCAAATCAGAACCTAAAGAATCAGAAAAAGTTGATGAAAAGAGGAAGTTTGCAGCTCCTTTGGACCGAGAGACAATAAATGATTTGCGTAGGAGGAAGCTATGTTTCTATTGCAAAGCTCCTTATGACCAAAACCACAATTGTCCTCTCAAGCCTAAGGGTTCAAATAGACAAATGGAGTGGTTTTATGAGGGTGATGACATTGCTGATTTAACGGACCAGCAAGCTGGTTTTCAGGATGGGAGTATGCGATCTATCATTCTCGTCAACGAAAAAGGTGAGAAGATAGAACCGAAGATTCTAGAGGAGCATGAGATGTTTCAGGAGGATTATCATTTTGATTCTAGTCCCATGGGATCAGAGGGGTTTGATTGGGATCAGTACAGTTATGAGGCTCAGTTAGTACAAAATCCTCTTTATGAGACAGATGCTACATCTTCTTGTGATAATCCGCTCTTTGAGGTGGATACTGATTCTACTTTTGATCCTGATTTAGGCAAGAGCGTTGATCATAGTATTGGAGATTCCGTCAGTGCATCGAGATTTCAGACAGAGCTCGTTGAGGAGATTTCCAGTGTGTACATGGTTAGGAGTTTACACAGTTTCACTTTCAGTCATCATGTACATGACCTATTTCAGATGCACAATTCCGGTATGCACGTGTTAGATATGTTAGATGATAGCATATCTCGGGCGGTTTTAGGGAGCAAGTGTTGTCAGCGGTTTGACTTGCTTCCTTTTGAGTTTTTCTCTCCTGTGACAGATGGTGTTGAGATTGACAGGGTACAGCATGATGATCCAGTTGATCAGATTTGGGAGTTACAGGAGACAGTTGATGACATGAGGGACATTTCACGACACTATCCTTGGGATCCTGGTGGAGTGGTTGATTCTTTGTTGTTGAGATTGCTTGCGGACAAGCAATTTCAGGGAGGGCGGACTGTAATGTCCCCGTTTTCGGCATGATCATAGTTGACAGTGTGTTAGCCCTTTATTGGACCCTTGTGGGCTAGCCAGTTTGGATAGAGGGTCAGTGGTGCATTTTGGAGAGTTTGTTTGTTCGTGTTTTCAGTGGACAGTGTTTAGATCACAGTGAGCGTTGGCATTCCAGGAGTTCATCGCTTCTGACGGCACGAGATTATCCTGAGTTTTGAGCATGTTACGGGATTTTAAGTGATTAAGTTAATTTATTAACTTAAAACGCCATTTTTATAAAGTCACATTGACTTTATTAATATTTTATCACTTAAATGTCAAAAAGGGGAATTATAATATTTTAATCACTTTAAATATTATAAAAAGTGCGCTCAAACTATTGAAAGGGAATATATTAAAATATTGAAATATTTTAATGATGAGAAAGGCCGTACATTTCTTGAAATGCGTGCCATTTCATATAAAGGCTTTTCCTGGCAATAGAAACTCACCTTTTGATTATTTCGAATTGCCTTGAGCATCTTTCTCTGAGCATTCTCCTGAGAGCAGGGTTTGATCATTGTGTCCATTGGAGAACGGGAAACTCTTCAATGTTGAGTACGTTTGAAGCTGTGAGAGATCAGCCGAATCCGTACAGTTGAGGGCTTCACACAGAAGTTCTACAGATTTCAGACAGAGTTTTACTTTGCAGTTGTTTATGCTTGATAATAACTGAGGGGTTCTTGGTGGCGTACTTCTTGCTTCTGGAATTCTTCTTCAGAGATTCATTTCCTTCTTGTTCATGGCCGTACGGCCTACCTTGGTTCTTGTGCCTTGAGAAAGGCGTGTGAAGCAGTTAAGGAAAACGCCTTCTTTTTGAGAGGGGTTTGACATCCATCTTGGGCGGCTAGCTATTACAGTGCTTTGTGACCAATTTCTGAGCTGGAGAAACCTTGTCTGGAGCTTGGGCGTGCTTTTATGCTGATTTTCACCATTTCCGGCTGTAGACCTGGCCAGTTTCTTATTTAAATAATCTGGAGCCTGATTGGTATGTTTATTGTTCCTAATCTATCTGTTGGTGTTTGATAATACATTTTGTACTTTCAATTTGAAGGAATAAGTTTAAATTTCTCTTTTGTGAGCAAAATATGCTGCGCCCCTTCTCTTCTTTCTACTAAGATTTCTCTAAAAAACTCTAAAAAACACTTTAAAGATTTAAGAAAAGAGGGTTATGAACTGAGAGCCAGCAGGGCTCATCACAAAAACTAAAATCTAAAGTGCAAAATATCAGAAAATATTGGTACAGCAGTAGATCACATGAAATTTTTTCACAAAGTTGACAAAATGCCAATTCCCTTGCATTCATAAAATGTTACAGCTCAAAATAAGTGTTACAATGAACTCATTGCAATCCTGGAATGGAGTTGCCACCAATTGGATAGGAGGGTTTTTGTCCTCAATTTGACAACAAAAAACAAGAGGGCTTTTGTCATCTAGATTTCACAACCAAGGGTTTCAGTCCTTGTGAGTTCACAATTTGAAAATTTTAATTCAATAATGACAAAACATGGATACTCTAATATGGGCACTAGCCTCTCCAATATAAGCTCCTACAAATCAGGATCTTTATTATTTTAATTGCTATCTTTTGAAGGTTAGGCTATTGCATCTCTAGGTTTGACACTTCTGTTTTGACAGATTTTGTGACAAATTTGTAGTCATAGTGTAGCACAGCTTTTATGTTGAGAGTCAAGTTGTTGCAGGCTATTTATGAAACATACAAGCATTTGTTCATTTTAGTTACACCTTCAAGGCTCATAACTACCAAAGGAGATACCAGTTATAATTGTATTATGACATGCATAAAAGAATACTGGAACCAAATGTTTGTTTGAATCTTGGCTGTAAACTCCAAAACTTGAAAATGAAAGAAACAAAAATTCTAGTCTCTGCAGATTATCTAAAATAAGTCAATGGGGTTTGAAAAGTACATCTAATTACATAAAAAGGTACTGGGGTGAAATGACCTTAAATTAGAAAAATTAGGTAAACACTAGGCACTAAAAAAATTTAAACATAGCAATAGAGTAAATCTCAAGTCATTAAACCTCAAATCATAAAAATTAAGTACTAATAGCCTAGCGAGCAAAGGACCATGTAATATTGAGATCACAATCTTCAACAAGTAGGTGTGTTTCAAGGATGATATCCACCTTTAATTATGTAGCGAAGTGAAACTTATACACATCAAGCTTCTTACCAAATATGACTTTCTTGCATTGTCCTACCATATATATGTTGACTACTATGCTTCTGGAAATATATGAAGAGCATTAGTGTGCAAATCTATCTGTAGGTGCATTGGAGATATCCACAGGCAAACCCTTTTCAATGGCCAGATTTGGTAAAAATGGGTTCAAACCCCAATATAGGGAGCCAATCTATGAAGTCAGAAACAAATGTAACTCTTGCTATTCTCTAAGCATGTGCATAGAATAAATGAGAAGGCAACAGGTTATCTTTTTGTTCCTATTACATTTTTCATGATGCTTCCATTCAATAAATAATTATGAAACACTTCTGATACACATTCAGTGGATTCCTAATATTGCTAATTTAAACTACATTATAGCCATCTAAACCTACTTGTAAACTCAGAGTCTTAAATATTTATATCTTAAAATTTTAATATATAAATTTTGTCTTTAGTTTCTTTGTTGCTTCCTTACTCAATAAAACACAAGATTTGATGTTAGAAGTAAATTATATATGCATCTTCTTTATTGGAAATGTATCATTTTGAGTATTTTGAAGGCATATAAATTTAGTATAATGACTAAAAAAAATGTGTGAATGCATACCATCATTTGAGTCTTTTTAATTCTGTGGATGATGAGTTTCCCATTCAAAAAAAAGTGGAATTTGGGTTTTATAATGATAGCTTAATTGTTTTGAAGCAGATGCATCTGTTCTAGAGCTTTATCTGCTTGTATCTATGAAGAGGCTGGAGAGCAAAGATTGCGACTCTTACAACTTTAATGCTATTATGAAAGGTTTTCTCTCACTTTCTACAATTATCCACACCATACATCAAGTTGCCTTAGTCCAGAAACAAATAGATAACTTTCTCCATTGTTTGGCTTTGGAACAGAATACATTGATTTACATAATGCTCATCCTACTTGTGATCTCTATTCAAGACAAATTTGTTTGAGAGTAAGTACAATAGTTGGCCATCTTTTCAAGGCCTTGTGAATTCAAATTATATATGAGTGGAAGAGATTTTACCCTACTTAAATTGCATAATATGCAAATACATATTTTTTGTGTTTATAGTGCTTTAATGCAATTGCTTTTTTCCCTTTTGGTTAAGTGGAAGGATATAGGGTTTTGTTGACTTGACTTGCACATAGATAGCCATTGAACAAAAACATTATTAAGATTCAAAATATGAGAATTCAGAAGCTCTTACTGCTTTTGTGTAAAATGTAAGATTGATTATTTAATTCTAGGTTCGTAAATTGTCATAAGGTTCCTGTAAAAGAATATGGCCAACAGAAGTCTCCTAACTGAATGGAATTGTGAGACATTTGTTTTTTTGGACCAATGCTATTGCTCTGTTCATTCTTTGATTTGAGATTTGCTATATGATCTACTAAGAGATCAGAATCTTCTGAAGTTAAAATTGAGTAAAGAAATTGGTAGATGATTTCCTTTTTACCATCGTGAGGTTCTAAAGATATTTTACTATTATTCAGGCTCTTGATGCTAATTGGATTGGTAGGCACTATGTTTTTTGCTTAGGGATGTGTAATTAACCTGACCATAGGCTTAGGTTTGTTACATAAGTTTGCCACGCATTGGAAAAAGGGGAGTATAACTAGTCATTCTTATTCTTTGGGTATGAAATCAATGCTCTAGGTCATATTTATCTTGTAAGCCTGAAATTTCAGTTGATTTTCCATACACATATGAATGTGTTTAAATGATCAACTGCATGCTAGGAATAGACTTGAGGAAAAATGGTTGACTATAACTCTAGGATAGTTGCTGACGGTAAATAGTGTAGAGTCTATGGAATAGTAACATGAAGAGGACTTCCATGCATGGGATATCAATCAAACGAAAGCGGTGTTGACCATAGCAAGGTCTCTTGTGGAAGGTTTGTAAGGACCATTAACTCTTTAATAGTGTGGCTATAGACCATACATATTGTAGAGTTTTATCTTCACATAAACTCTCATATTTTAGCAGGACTGAGTACTTTTATTCTTGTGTCATAGGTATCAAGAGAGTTGACATTAGATGCTTATTTTATTTTTACTTTCACTATCTACTTCAACTTACAAGTCATTTGAGATGAAATACATGTGATGTGCATGATTATCATTGTAGGATGGTTTTATGACAATGAATCTGGACAATTACAAATGTATGCACATATTTAACACAAGCCAATGTTATGCAATATTAATGTGCTATAGTTCAATTTTTTTTTTTATACTACAGGGGTGTCCTCGCGATCCAGCCTAGCGACCCAACAGCCCTTACATTAGGTACTTGAGGTGAGCTAGGGCGAGACTAGTCCCTTGCGGGTGAAATCCCCGGCCCGCAAGAAGTCCCACCTCTTATACCTGGTAGTAGAGTCAAACCCGAGACCAATGGGGAGCAAACCCATTGCCCAAGCCAACTCTACTACCTGCTCGGGCTATGCTATAGTTCAATTTAATTGATTCAGTTGTTAGTTAAATAAATGATTGATGAAATAGGTATTGATCTTTCTTAAATGTGTACTATATAACACGCTTTATCACAAAGAGTGAGTTCCCACCTGTTAGATTTGATTGTGAAGCCATCAAAATCAAAATGATTGAAGGAAAGCAAGATTAAAAATATAGAGAATACTGAACTAGAGAAAGGGGAGTGGAGAGTGCTATATATATAGCAAATTAAAAACAAGTACTTCCAAGAGTAATAACTCACAACTGTCCAAAATAGGCGGGAGTTTTACCTACTTGATATATGCCAAATTACATGGTTGCACCTATTAAGGTAGAGACAGATAAATGGTTATGAGAGGTGGCAAATGAATTCAAAAGAGGATGTGAGTCAACTACCCAAAGGTGGGTGAGAGTGACAGATGTAATTGATGGATTATGCCTATAGTTGTTGAAACTCCGCTATATGGAACATAGACAACGACTAGTCCCTCAGATCCAAAAATTTTCGTGAATCATTTACATATAAAAAATAGCCGCCTCCTTATTCATTTAACTCATGTACCTAATTTGATTGGCATCCCTCGCCCCTCGCACTTATTACTCTCGACTTCACCTCGATAACTATGATTATGCCACATGTCCTCATATTAACCATGTTTGATATAACCTAAACAAGCTTAATAATTTGTCTTAAGAATATATGAGAAAAATAATGTCTTTTTTGCACAAATAGCATAGCCATACTCTACTCCCCCTTGAATTCTTTTTCTTATCTTTGTCAATTTGTGATGCAAATGTAAGAGAGGTTTCTTGGGGTTAAATGAGCCTTTTGCATAGGTTTTGAGGAGTTCAAAAAGGCATTCAATTGGGTTTGTACTTGCTGGCCCTGCTACACTCCCACTCCCTAAAGAACCCCATTGGCTGCTATACTTCTATGAGTTCTAGCTCTACTTCTTTCTTGCATTTGAACTTCAACCTCTTCACTATCACTACTCTCATTGCTGCTCATGGTTTTTTTCGGTTAAGAATTTAAAAGAGAGCTACAAGTTCAAATAAAAGAAAAAATAAAATCAAAGTGCCCTTCCTATACGTTAAAAAAATTGAAAAAAACTTAAAAAATTGCAAAACAAATGTAAGATGAAGAACTTACTTCTAATGCAGTGGATTTAATGCCTTCTTTCCATTGTTGTTCTCTCCTCTTTTCATTGCTGTTCTTCTCTTGCTGCTTTTCAACATAAGTTTGCAAATGTTAAAACGAGAGTTTTTTAGTTTTTGGCTGTTTTGATGGGTGAATTAGCTTTTAGTTGTTGTTTAAAGGGGTGGGGGGGTCCTTGTGGGTTCACCCATACTTTTGTTTTCTTTAAAAATGTGTTTAAAAAAAAACTTAACTTAAATATTGTTGGGCCATAGGGGACAGCTAGCTGTCTCGGGGATGATCGGGGGATGCTTGGACATCCCGTGGTCATCCCAAGGACGGATAGCATCTCTTGATGTCCCCTACATGTCTTGGGTTGTTTTAGAAGTGTGCCCAATTATTTGTTTGGAAAGGGGATAGGGAGGGCCGACGTTTCCTAGGTGTCCCCACGTCCCTGAAATGTCACCTATTGGGTGATGAGCACATAGTGATGTTGATAGGGGAGGGGGGAGTGAATCAGTATAACAACAATTTTTATCAATTTAAACTTTATCAATCACAATAACATCATTTACTCAATTTCACTAATCATGTGTTATCCTGAATTTTTGACTCGTTTTGAAAATTTGGATAACCAATCAAAATTTTCATAAAATTTGAGACTTTTCTTCTCTAAGGCACGCATTACGAGGTGCAAAGAGTGACAAATCTCGGTTTTAGGTTTATTAACCTTTGGGCTACTCTTTTTCTCCCTTTTGTTTCCGTTTTCGTCAATTTCTGAGTCATTTTTAGTGTCTTTTTGACCAAATTCGGGTTTTTAGAGCAACTCAGCAAAAGGGAAATTTTGACTTAAAAGCAAAATTGTTAAAGCTCTTCAAAAACCCGAATTTGCTTAAGTGAGTCAAAAACCCGAATTTGCTTAAGAGTCTTTATTTTTGACAAAAAGCAAAATTGCTATGTGGCTTTAAAAGTCCGATTTCCTTTATGCAAAATTGCTACTTGATCAAAAAGACCCGAATTTGCTAAAGTGTTTTAAAAAAAAAACCCGAATTTGTTTTAAGTCTTCATTTTTGACAAAATGAAAATTGCTAAGTCATCCCAAAAGCCCGATTTTGTAAAATGAACATGTTATGACTTCAAAGAAACCCGATTTTATGTTTTTATTGACATTTTACATTGCAAAAGACTTCAAAAAACCCGATGCTATTCTGATTCGAACTATTTGAATCCTTTTTGGCTTTGACTTCCCTCTTTCAAGGAGATTTCGTCGACCTCAATGCTTGAAGTTTGGATTTTCTCAGTAAATAGTCATTGCTCTTCTATTTTCTCAACCGCGCCTAGGGTTTCTTCACCATTATTTTCACTTGCAATCTTGCTTCAGGTATGTTTTATGTTTCTTCATCTCTTTTCAACGTTTTTCTGTTATTTATTTCTTTATTTTAACGTCATTGTCTTTTCTGTATTTCGTTTTAGATTTAAATGTCTTTTACTAAAAGCATTTTTATTTTTACACGTTTTTATACTGTTTCTGCCTTTACCAATATTCGTTTATACTCTATATTCATCCGCTTTTGTATTTTACAAAACGCGTTTTTCTTAGTTATCGTTCACCTTCATAAAACGCGTTTTCTTTGTCATTTTGTGCTGTTATAAAATGCGTTTTTACTTATGTTTAACCCGCCTTTGTCATATTACCTTCATGCGTCCTCCATTTTCACTCATATTTAGTCCGCCCTCATTCAATATGCCCTTCATACCATACACTATCCGTTTTCCTTCATCCCATCGAAATACTTGTTTTCATATCTTTCCATACACCCCATTCTTAAAATCTCATACAAAACGGATTTTTCACTCCTAAAAATGTCTTATATTGAAGACGTGTTTTTCACTATGTCATTCCAGCAATAAACTTTTCCTTCATTTCGCTTTCATCCATCTTTTCACCAATAAAGCTTCTATATACCATTTCATTTTCATCCATCCACTTCCATTGTCATTTTTCACAAAAGTTACAAGTTTCTCCTTCACTCACATTTCGGGTTTCTAGCTCAAAAAATGCATTTCGGGATTTGCAGTTGGAATTACAATTTTCAAAATTGCAAAATTATAAAAATTGTTAATTCCAACTGCCTTTTGTAAAAATTGCTAAAGCTCTTTAAAATCCCGAAATTACAAAAAGCAAAAATTGCTAAAGCATCAAAAAGTTCCGAAATTGTTGAAGTCATTTAAAAACCCGAAATGCCTTAAAAAGCACAAAAGTTGATCTTTTTTGGGCGAAATTCCAAATCCAAGCCAAAAAACCTCTTCGTCTTGCTGTTTCAAGAAGACAAGATGTTGTTTTTGACTGCCATCATCCCATCAAACTCCGAATTCGTCCTCACCATCCGCTTTCCATCATTTTTCTAAAGACCATTTCATTGTCCTAGGGTTTGAGTTTCACCATGTCCACTCACGTTGATGCTGATGATGTTCTAACCTTATGGGGTTTTCACCGCAGTCTTGCAGATTCCTGTTCAATGACAGACGAGCCAACTTCTTCTAAAAGCAAAAAGATGAAATACAAGTTTGATAAATATCAGAATGAGATTTCTCCATCTCATGTGGTTTCGAATATCGATGAGATCAAGGACACAGAAATTGGGCATATTGATATGTCCGAGTTTCTTGGGAGAGCCGAGAAATCTACTTCTTCTGACATGCAGAAATTGCTGAGGAGTCATATTCATCTGGTGTCTTCTTTTCCTGTTGCTGCCCTTGAGCCAGAATTCGTCCTTGCGTGTGCAGCACACTTTGATAGAGAATCTAGAACTATCAAGGACGATGATGGCAACGTGGTTATCAGACTTGATGCTGAAACAATCAACAGAGTTTTCAGAGTTCCTGATGCCACTACATATTCAGAGATCTCATTGAAGAGTGCTCATAGACATTTTGAGCAGAAAAAGAGTGATTGTATCAGACATATCAATTCTAAGTGGCTTCTCAAATCACGACCTTGTGTGACCCGGATACCCAAGTTGTATCGGTCTGATTTTAAGGAAGAAATTAATGATATGATCACTCTTCTGAGCAGAATAGCAGGGTTGAAGGTTTCTAGTGTGTTTGAAAACTGGATGTATAAGTTCATGGTGGTTATTAGAAAAGCACAGCATCCAATTTTCTGGGGTGAAATAATCAGTGACAGTTTGTGTGAACAGCTTGCACAAGTCCCTACCACTCTTACCTTCTACATGAACTCATACTTGGTTTATATAGCAGCTTCGTTGAGGCATTTTCCAGGCCTATCTCCTAAAGGTGACAGATCATTGGTGCCTGTATGGGAATATTATGACCAGCTGACTTTTATTCCAAGTCGAGCGCATTATAGAAGAGTTCAAGATGCTTTCTTTGGTTATTTTATGTGTTTATTTGACAAAGCATTAGCAAATAACAGGGTATCTGAGGTGGCTTGGAATAAAGTAAATGAGTATGGCTGCTTATTTCTTCAATTCCCTACCTTCACTTATATGAGAGTCGGCTGCTTTGAAGACCAACCTTATATGCTTCCAAGGTATCCGACTGATAAGATTATTTTGATGGAGCTAGGAAGGCAGTTGATGACAGTGCATGCACGTCAAGTTTCACAACACAAGACTGGAGTCAGTATTTCATCACATAATCCATTGGTAATTGGGAGGTATTCTTTGACAACTTCTTCAAGAGCCAAAGCAATGGAAACTGAACTTCAGGAGATAACATTAAAAAGATTCCAGGCAAGAGTGGATTTTGATTATAGAAGGATGAAAGATAAAATTAAAAGAGCTTTCACTCATGTTCACCGCATTGAAGACATTTGGGCAGACCTCCGGACAGAAAAGGATATATACAAAATGGATTATTGCAGGCTTACATTGGAGCAAATTATTGATCTAAATCTGACCTTAATTCCAGAAGGTGTAATTGATGATAGGCAGATTTTAGATCCTGAATATGAAGAACAAGGAGTTGCTAATGCCCCCATTCCTGCAATCCAGTGGTCTCAAAAGGAATCTGTCTCTATCTTTGATAGATTTCAATCAGTCTTGGCAAACACCAACGCTTGGCTCAAAAGCATAGGTGTTAAGACTGTTAAAATCAAAGTTAGGGCTGAAGATGATCCAGCTGGTCCTAAAGGTTTGAAGTCAGAAATTAGAGAGCAATCAAAAGAAGGAGCTTCTTCTTCGGGTACTAGAATTAAGTTGAAGGTAAGCCGAGCTGCAAAACAACCATTGGAAAGGGAAACATTAAAGGAAAAGAAGTCAATCAAATGCAGATTCAGGTTTTGGATCAGCAAGAAGAAGACGAGGTTCTTGAGACCTCTACCATTCTAAGTGAGATAACTCCTCACATTGAAGCTCCAATACCAGAATCAGCCATATCTCCTATGTCCCCTATCGACAGTGATGTTGATTCCTTCTCCACGGTATTTGTTCCTTCTATACCACCTCAAGAGACTAGTCATCAATCTTCATCAATAGTGAATACTCCCGTAAGAAGCTTGCCCAATAACTTGGAGAGTATCTTTGATGTAAATCCAATCTTTCCAGTCATGTCAGAAATAACTCTTCCAGAGATTGATACATCTGTAACAAGCTTTGATTGTTTCATGGCCAATCCTAGTTGTAATTTGTCTTCTGAGCAAAACATAGTTGCTGTACAAACCGAGGCACCTCCTAGAATTTCTGTTGTAACACAAAGTGAGACTGCAGTTGCTATTTCAGATGTGACAACCTTGGATCTTCCTCCATGGTTGAATTCAATTGCTCCAAAAAGAAAGAAACAAGCAGTGTCTCCTGATATTTTTGATTTCCAAAAATTGAAGAAATCGAAACCAATGGTTGCAAAGAAAGCAAAAACAGTCTCACAAGTATTTGTTGACAGCAATAGAATGAAATATGCTGAGATTGCAGAGCCTCTTGTTGATAAACCACATGAAGAGATGCAAGTGTCTGATTACAGATTTACTAGGGTGGAATTGGGCAAGCAGACTCATGCTAATATGATGCAAGATGCTCAGAGTTCAGTAACAATTCTGACACAAAGCTATAATGAACTTCTAGCTAAAAAGGAAAAGCTCAAAGAAGACAATGCTCAGCTGGTTTCAGTTATTCAAAGGATTACAGGATCATCAGAAGCAGTTGATTCTCTATCTACAGCTCCTCCTAATGAATCAGTTAGGCAATTAGAAAGAATTGCACAAAAGGCCAAAGCAGTTGATTCATGGATAACTCAGCTGATTGATCAAAGCATTCCAATGATTGAGAAGACCTTGCAAGTTCTCAAAAATGTCAAAATAGCCAAAATAAAGCTAAATCAGACTTTGGAAGCTTTCAAGCAAAGTTTGGAATCGCTTGAAAAAGATTTAAAAATCTGGCATGAGATAGATCAAGTCAAGTTACAAATTCTATGCAGCAACTCGATCTTGCCAAACAGAGAGAAGTACATAGAATTTGAAGAACTTATGACAAACAAGTCGTTGGTCATTCAAGATCTTATCAAAGATATCCAGGCCACTTTAGAAATGAATGATGAAGTTCAGCAGGATATTCTTTCAAGTTTTGAGAAAATCTCTTGTACAGTTTTGAATCAAGAAGATGAATTACTTGCAGCTGATTTAGTTACTACAGAAATGGCAGCCAATCTTCGTCAACAAATGGAATCAGAGCAGTTTTCTATGGATTCAATTCATAAGCTTGTTAATCATCAGATAATCCTTGAGAAAATGCAAACTACTTATGAAGAGCATAGACTGGCGGCAATCAGATACTTTGATGTAATCTTGAAGACAGTTGCAGTAGCCAAGAACACATTGGGCCCAGATCCGAATGAATTGCAGACAATCATCAGCAAATTCTTATCTTTCAAAGATAGGAATGAAACAAATTAAAATTTTAGGTTGTTTTATGTATTTTACTTTCGACAAAATATATGTAAAAACAAATTTTGCAATTGCAAGTGTTCTTTCCTTGCAGTTTTGAAAAATGTAATTACATGTAAAATCTTACAAGACAAATCACAATTTGGATTGTAATTTTGAATAAGTCAATTGCAATTAGTTATCGGTTGAGAGATTTTCTCAAGTTTGTTGAGATCCTCCCACCTTTTTCTCCAGACCTTCCTCCTATAAATACTTGAGGGGTCTATTGTAATAGATATCTTTTTAGCAAGCAAGAAAACTCTGCAGAAATTTATACTCATAAAGTCTTTGAGCTTTATAGTTGAATATTGTGAATTTTCAAGTAATATCAAGAAGCTAGAATTTCAAACTTTGAGCTAAATTCTCGTTTTGCATCCTTCATGTTCTTATGTCATTTTGGAGCATTATTTTGTGACTACTTGAAAATTGTGGAATATTGCTGAAGAGAGATTCGATTTAAATATCTACAGTCTTTGTGCTGTAAATGTGAAGATTGAATTCATAGTTAGTATTAGAAATTGAGAAGAATTATAAGTCTTTGTGCTCGTAGTAGTTCTCATTTAGAGTAATCAAAAGATACATCGTAGTTACAGACTTTGTGCTGTTTCGTGTTGTATGTTTTCATTTAGTAATTATTCTGAAAAAGGGTAGATAGGATCTCATTCCTCAAGACTTTGTGCTTATTGGTTGTTTTCCCGTCCCGGAGGAAGTAACGGAAGTCTTTGCGCTTTCAGGAAACTTTATTTCCTCTTTCTTAATTTCACTGCATAGCTGTTGTAATAAGTTTCATCCACTTATACTGTTTCTTTTCTGTGAAGAGAGAAGAACGTAATCTTTCCTGAAATAAGAGGAACGATTGCTGTCCTACCCATATCAGTTTTATTTAGTTAAAGGGGGAGCCTTCCCTAAATTAGGAGAGTTTAATCTCACGTGCTGTGGTTGAAATCACTATTTTGTATACTTTCACAAGAATACAAAATTTCCAACCAACATCATACACATGAGAAGAACACAATAACACAATATTTACGTGGAAACTCTAATGGGAGAATACCACCGCAGATCAATACTTTTATATAAATTCTTCTTTTTACGAAGTTTGTAGGTACCAACCTACTAGAGGCACCAACCCCTCATTCAATTCGTGAGCACCAACCCCTCATTCAATTCATGAGTACCAACTCACTAGAGGCACCAACCGCCCATTCAATTCGTGAGCACCAACTCACTAGAGGCACCAACCGCTCATTCAATTCATGAGCACCAACTCAGTAGAGGCACCAACCCCCCATTCAAATATCCACCTTATCAATGTTGCTTCTACAACGGATGATGGATAATCTTTTTCTCCACAAATTTTGCTATAGCTCTCTTCTTTAAACTGTTATAATCTCCTCCTCAAATCTGCTATAGATTGATCATAAATCTACAAGAATATGATCACAAACTCATCATATATATCTGCTATAAAACTCCTTGTATTCTTCTCATCAAAACTGCAATTTTATCTTCTCATGCTCTTCTTATCTTTTTCACACAAAACTACTGGTGTATGATGCATTTAAATTTCCTTAGACAAATCTGATAAGCTATCTTTCATGGATTTGCTCAAATATCCTTTATAGACCTGCTGTTATGTCTTTCATAGATCTGCTGTTATAATCTTCATAGATCTGCTGTTATAAGTCTGCTGGTGTATATATGATAGAGTTTTATTTTACACACACTCACCTATACCATATCTCGAAATGTAATCATTATTTATATCTTCATAAGAAGACATAACTCTCCATCAAAATTGGCTCTTTCCTAATTTGCATGTCCTTTTGTTAATCAATTCTTAATGTTGATCACACCTTTTCTTTACCTCCTTAATCACACCTTTTCTTAAGACAGATTTGTCTTATTTGCATTTTTGTCTTATTCACCCAGCACTGCCTTTGTAATTATTTAAGATGATTTAGAGCTTCTAGCAGAAAGGTGGTTGGCTACAGTGACATCAGACATGATTGATGAAATTGCTGCAGAGGAAGGAATCCTAGCTTCTACAATTTCATCACCACTGCAGAATGATGTAGTAGTTGAAGCTCCATTAGCTCAAATTGTGGGGAATAAGGAATCAGAAAAGCAGAATATTGATAATAATGTTGAACTGGCATTAGGGGATGATGAATTTGATTACTCTCAGCCCCTATCTTTGTCACAGACACCTTCACAAGATATTAAAAAATCTCCGAGAAAGTGTGGTAGGAAATCTAGGATGGTAAAATTGCAAGAGGAAATAGAAGCAGGAGTTCAGAAAACCATAATGCAGTCCATGTTGGGTTCCACAAATAAGACACCAAGGAGAACCTGTAGCTCTCCTTGAGAGCAATGAAGATCATTACGTGGAATGTCAGGGGCATTAATGCCCCTGACAAAAGAGCCCCGATGAAGCATCAAATTGATGCTAGTGGTGCTCACATTGTTCTCTTACAAGAAACGAAAACATCAGTCTCAACCTATGAAGCCACAGTGAAGAATTAGCCAATGTGGGGATCTGTCCACTCTCTTGCTCAAGGAGCTTCCAGAGGTCTGATTACTTTATGGAATCCAAAAAACATCTTTGTTTCCTCACATCAGAATCACACAAATTGGCAGTTGCTGGAAGTATCCAAATTTGATCTGAATTTTTGGTTAATCAACATATATGGCCCCTCTGCTACACTGGATAAGAAGCGTTTATGGGATGAAATCACCACAGTTCTGAATGATTTAGGGGATGCAAAGGTTGTTTTAGCAGGGGACTTTAATGCAGTTGCAAATGTGCAAGAAAAGCAGGGGGTATTAGTCCGCCTGTTAAGGTTATGGAAGACTTCAACAATTTTATCCTGTCAAATGCTTTGAGAGATGTTATTCCACTCTTAGGGAAATATACTTGGACAAATAGAAGATTGGGATTCTTGCAAATAGCAGAAAGGTTGGATAGATTCTTAATTTCTGTGAACTGGTCGCAGCTGCAACATGGCATGGAGGTAGAAATTTTGCCATATTTGGGTTTAGATCGCTATGCAATTATGTTGGATATTGCAACTTTATCCCCAACCAAAATAAAATCATCCTTCGAGTTTGAAAATATGTGGTTCAGGCATCCTTAGTTTATGACTTTGCTCTGCCAATGGTGGTTAGCTGCACCTTTTGAAGAAGGGTCTAAAATGTATCAGCTTTGTAAGAAGTTAATGCATGTTAAAAAAGAGATTCAAGTTTGGAATAAGGAAGTCTTTAAGAATATATTCCATCATAAAGAATAGTGCAAATTTTTTTTTCGGATGTGCATGATCATATAATTCATAATGGTCTAGATGTGAACATGTATGAGGAACAGAAAAATCTGCAAGCACAATGGGAAGAGTTATGTGCAAGAGGAGAAATTTATTGGAGACAGAAGTCGTGAGAATTGTGGCTTAAAGAAGGAGATAGAAATACAAAATTCTTCCATGTAGCTACAAAAGTTAAAAATGCAGCGCAGTCAATCTTCACAATAAAACAGTTGTCAACGGTTAATTGGCTCACCAAGGAAGAGGACATTCAGAATGAGGGAGTCAACTTCTTCTCAAATCTACTATCAACCCCTAAGCATAAGAGCTCACAGAGTATTAAAGACGAGAAGGAGATCTTAGAGGCAATCCCAACTCTAATTCGTAAAGAGGACAATGATATATTAATGAAGCCTTTTTCATTGGAAAAAGTTAAACAATTAATTTTTTCTTTGGCTCTAGACAAAGCCCTTGGCCTTGATGGTTTCACTGCAATTTTCTTCCAAAAATGTTGGGATTTTTTGTGTTTTGATCTTTATGGGCATTGGAAGAGTCTAGGAGAACTGGGTTAATGCTTAAGCAATTTAATACTACAAATATTGCAATACTGCCTAAAGTAAGAGATCCACAATCTGTTACTGATTTTAGACCAATTGCGTTGTGCAACATAGTATACAAGGTATTCACGAAGGCAATTTATCTTAGGCTGCAGCCTATCATCTCAAAGATAATTGCATATGGGCAAGGTGGTTTTATCTCGGGTAGGGAAACATTTGATGGGGCCTTAGTTGCACATGAAACTCTTCACTCTATTCATTCTTCGCAAATTCCATCATTTGTTGTTAAATTAGACATGATGAAAGCATAGCAAAAAGTTGATTAGGGATTTTTGAATAATGTTTTGCTAAAATTTGGCATTAGTGGCAAGTGGCGCCATTGGGTTAGATCATGCTTGGCTGGTGCAAAATTTGTTGTATTCATCAATGGCTCTCCTTTAGGTTATTTTAGTGCATCTCAGGGAGTGAGGCAAGGGGATCCATTGTCTCCCTTTCTCTTTATCATTATGGCAGAAGCTTTGAGTAGATATATAATTCAAACTCAAAGACGAGGCCTTTGGCAAGGGATAAAAATTCCATCCACTGACATCATTGAGACACACTCATTGTTTGTAGATGATACTTTATTATTCAGTCTTGCCTCCATTGCTGTTGCCATTCTTGTCGAAGAGGTGTTAGATAAGTACTCTTCTGCTTCTGGGTAGAAAATCAATGCCGCCAAATCCAAAATATATATCTTCAACACCAAGAAAGATGTAAGTCAAGAAATCATCAAAATTCTAGGTTTTCAGCCTGCAAATCTTCCATGCAAGTCTAGGTATACCGTTTTTTATGGGTCCCTCTAAAGCAGCATTGTGGAGCATGGTAACTGATAGGTTAAAATCAACTATACTCATGTGGAAAGCAAGATGGCTTTCGTTGTCAGGCAAGAT
>VDFB02322802.1:0-45497 GCA_007258455.2 Sequoia sempervirens
GGAGAAGCCCAAAGGGTGTATTACTTAGGTGTGTGGATGAAGATCAGTCAGAAGAACTCCTAAATGAAATGCATAATGGAGTATGTGGAGGTCATTACATGGCAAAGGCCACTACTCATAAATTACTAAGAGCAGGATTTTGGTGGCTAACTGTGTTTAAGGATGCTCACAATTTTTTCAAGAAATGTGATGCATGCCAGAGATTCACTAGTTCAAGTTGAAGTTCTTAGGTAATTTTCCACTTAGACCTGTTTTAGTTCAGGCTCCTTTTCAACAATGGGGCATTGAATTTATTGGTGAAATTTTAGAGAAGTCTAGTGGGAGGAACTCTTGGATACTTGTTGCAATAAAATATATTACAAAGTGGGTGGAAGCAATCCCCACAAGGAAAGCAACAAGTAAAGTAGTGATTGAATTTTTGGTGAACAACATATTGAGTAGATTTGGGGTCCCAAAAAAGATTATTTTTGATAATGCCATGTGTTTTTTAGATTAGAGGAATTCACTAATTTTTGTAGTAAGCATGGAATAAATATGTCTTAAACTCATACCCTTATCACCCCCAAGGAAATGGAAAAGTAGAATCCAACAATAAGAGTTTGGTGAAGATCATCGAATGAGTGATTGAGAAGAATAAAAAGGCATAGGATTCAAAGTTGCAACTTGCACTATGGGCTAATAGGACTACTGTCAAAAAGGTTATTGGAAAATATCCATTCAACCTTGTGTATGGCATAGAAGCGAGGATACCCTACAACAACTTGTTGAAAATGTACAAGTTTGTTTAGGAATATGACACATATATTTTTGATGAGATGCAACACAAAATGGAGGAGTTAGCTGAGCTTGATGAAACTAGAAGAGAAGCTCATAAAATAAATACAAAACTACAACTTCAAGTTAAGAATCTATATGATAAGAAAGCCATTGAAAGGAATTTTGAAGTGGGAAGAATGGTCTTGATGTGGAATGCAAGGTCAGAAGACAAAGGCAAACATGGAAAATTTGACCCTCTGTGGCTAGGCCCATATCTGATTGCAAATACACATGGAGAGGATTCATACTTGTTGCAATTATTAATGGGTGAACTTCTTGAACTTCTAGTACATGGATAGTTCTTGAAGTCTTATTTCTCTTGAAATAGGTTGTTTTCCATGTACACTGTACAGTCTTGTAATTATTGTATATACGTTTGGTGTGTTTTATTCTGGTTGCATCTATTTGCCTTGTCCTAGAAAGCTCCCTGGTTTTTATTTCTCTATGTGGTCTGCTTCAACCATGAGATATGAATTCTTACCATACCTACCAAGTGTATGCATACTCGATCTAGAGCCACTAGTGGAGCCTCTAAATTTTGAGTAGAGGATGTGTACGATGGAGCAAAGGTAAGTAGAGGATGATAATGATCTATGAGAAGACCAACATAAGAAGGTTAGAACCCATGTATCTACATGTTGAAGTCTATGGAGCAATCTTTGATCCTGTTCTATGAGAGAGAAATATAAGTTTTGTTGTGTCTAAAGAAAATCCCTTCTTTTTATCTAAATATAGAGGTGTGGAGAAGCATGGATCTCTTTTAGATCACGAAGGAAGAAGTCTGTGACTGTATTTTATTTATTTAAGCTACTATTTTATTGTGAAAGTTATGGGTTGAATGTATATTTACTATTCTCATTTAAAGATATATGTTTCTTGTAGCATGGGGTATATAGAGGGGAGTGCAAGATTCAATTGCATGCTATCATTTAGTAACAGATGTTGAATATCTTTCCATAGAAAGAAAATATCTATTTGGTTTGAGTTGTTTCAACTCTTCCTTGGAATGATCTGTTTGTAGAACAATCAAATACTCATACCATATAAATTGTAGGCAGCTTTAATATGAGAAGTAATGCCAAAGCAAGGACACTATTGACATTGGATATGTAAAGGAGACTTCTGCCAAGTCAAAGCCTATTGGAAAGGATCCTAGACAACTTTCGAGCAAGGAGACATTATTGTTATTACTACCGATGCAATTGGATGCTTCCTTTTAGAAGGTATTAGCCATCTTTCTCGAAGGAAAGGGGACTGAGTTTATTTGATACTATTTTATTGATCCATTTGGAGTAGTTTCATTTGGAATATTTAGTGGAATTCATAGAAATATCTAGATCATGGGTGCCCACTGATCAAGGATTTTATCAAGTTTTATTTTGGTAGTGTCATCATGGTTATCAAAGTTACCAATGGATCCTCAAGGAGTTATGTTGAGAATTTTGAGGCTATCTTTGCTACACTTGATGAGACCTCCAAAGACTCATCCAATAAATCAAATGGATAAAGATTAACACTTGATTGAAGGTTGGTGGCATTGGAGGATGGGGGAATTTCCATCATCTCAAGTAAACTTCTCACTTTGAGATGATGCTTTGCATGAGAAGCATTTTTGGCTTTAATTTCTTGCTTTTCCTTGTTGTTGCTAATAGATTTGAAGAATACATATATTATGAAGTTTAAATTTTGGAGATAGGTAAGAGATTTGGTGTAGAGATCAATATAGATGGTTGTCCAGTGAGCTTACAAGCCTGTGATTGAGAATTATACCCTTTTGAGGGTCTTCAGACAACTTGATATATTGTCAAATGATAGGAGCATGTGAGAGCATCCAAGATGAGTTCCTAAATAATAGAAGCACATGGAGCACCCACATGGAAGGTGGAACCCATATTGAGTTTAGTTAACTATTTGGAGTAAGAGATAACACTTCCAAATGCATGTAAAGATACTAGGAGTTAGGGTTTGATGTTTACATGCATGAAGTTTAGTTGAGTTCAGTTAAGATCAGTTCAGTACAATTTAGAATTAGTTTAGTTTAGTTTAGTTATGGTTCAGTTATCTTCAGTTAGTTTTAGTTGAATGCTAGTTGACTTCAGTTAACTTGGAATGCATGACTAATGACTCGAGTTGCATGAAAGATAACATGCGATTTCCTTTGTTAACATTGGATGACCATTCTTGCATGAATGGTGGAGAGATATATTTCAGTTAACATAAAATGACTTGGACCCACTTTGGGTGCCCAAGTTGGCTTCTTGGAATTAACTCCTTTGCATGTTAAGATATTTCAAAAGGCTAAGTTAAGTGGGCCCATTCTTGGGTGCCAACTTTGAGGATAAGCCTTGAAGATATTTATGGAATAAAGGTTGAGTTACTAATTTAGTTTAGGATGCCTAAATGGATGAAGATGATGATTTGGCATTGTTCAAGTCATGATTAAAATCTACTTGGAAGAGATAGGCGTACCTTTAAGGAGATAGGGATTGAGCTCTGTAATTGTAAGTTTACAAAGTTGATTATTGCCTATATATCTCAAGCAAGTTGAATAGAGTTTGTATCAGTTTTATTGCAAGTTGTGAAGAAGATTTGGTGAAGGAAAAAGAAGCATGAACTCAAGCAAGAATTGGAGTTATTATAATCTACTTTAGAGATTAAATAATACATTGATTCTTGGTGGAGTTTTTTCTCGAAAGGGTTTCTCCATGGTATATGCTATGTATCTTCTAATATCCTATCTAATTCTTCTACAAATTCTTTCATCATTCTACAAATGACAAAATGAATTAATCAGATAATCACCCACAAAGAATCTGTAACAACGAATACATATTTAGATCAACAAGTATAATAGTTTTACAAAGTATTAAGCTACATAAACACCTCAATTTTCAACATTTGGTATCAAAGATGAGGTTGGGTAGAGTATTGGGATGCCTTTATCTTAAAATATTGGAGATTTTTTGACTGTAGTGGGAGCTTTTACTATTTTTTTGTTATTGCTGATTTTGGAAAATAAGTTTGTTACAAAGAGGTATATATTATTTCTTTAGAGGATTGTTGTCATGTGTCATTGATAGCTTGGATTCACAGGTTTGGTGTGAGCTTATGACATAAATGTGGTTTTGATTATGTGCATCATGATGCCATGGGATTGATTAGTATCACGGTTCAGTGGG
Organism: Sequoia sempervirens; assembly: GCA_007258455.2. NCBI lineage: Eukaryota > Viridiplantae > Streptophyta > Pinopsida > Cupressales > Cupressaceae > Sequoia > Sequoia sempervirens. Next base: position 3,996 of record VDFB02322802.1, read on the forward strand.
AGCATTTGGCAATGAAGTGGATTCTTGGTTATAGGATGGTTTTGTTATTATGTCATGGTATACTCTTGATTAGTGGTTTAGAGTTGTGGCATGGTACATGTTATGATAATTTTGATCATGAGGAAATTCCTGAAATTCCATATGCTTTTGACAGTGATGGTTCGATGTTATCTTGTTGCCATGTATAGCTCAGTATCATAGTTCAGTGGGAGCTTTGGTAGGATATAGTGATCTTCATGAAGAGGATGGTAGTCACGATGCCATGTGTGACTCAGTACCATGGTTCAATGGGAGTTGTTGGAAGTGATGTGGATGCATCATTGGTAAGGTTATCTTCAGGTGCTTGGGGATATGTTTTCTTGGTTTAGAGTGGTTGCTAATATGTCATGGTTTACTCTTGTTGCATTTAGAGTTTGACATGGTTCTCTTGAGACTAGGATGTTTAAGTATGTTATGGTGCATGTGATCTCCTAGGAGGAGATGGTTAGATCATGTATGTCATTTTTATGTTCAATATTAGAGCTTTGAAATTGATCTTGTGTAGTTCTCTTAAGTATTGGGTACATTAATCATTTGCTTGATTACTTCATGATAGTGCTATGTTGCATTTGGAGTTTGGCATGGATTAGTTGGTTACAAGTCCTCATGGATACTTGGAGAAATAGGCGAGGCTTAAGTTCTCTTATGGTAAGTGATATATGTTGGAATAGTTACTAGTAAGAAAAGATATTTTCAACAGAAAAGATTGAGGAGCCTACACCTTGGTTGAATGTGAGTTCAACACACTTGGTGGTTTCACATGCCTCCAAAGAGGTAGTTTGGATACATAGACTTGGGAAAGGTATTGGTTTTAATTGCAAGTAAGTTAAAATTGAATGTGATAATTAGAGTGCTACATGTTTAGCTAAAAATACTATGTATCATGCTTGTACTAAGCATGTTGATGTTAAGTATCACTTTGTGCAAGAAATCGTTGAGAGTGGGAAGGTATTAATTGAGAAAATTGACACTTTATTTAATGTTATAGATTATCTTATGAAACCGGTTCCTTCATATAAGTTCTCTTGGTTTTAATCATTTGCTTGGAGCTTCATGATTATACAGGTTGCATTTGAAGTTGGCATGGATTGATTAGTTGGTGCAAGAAGGTCATTGGCCTTAAGTTTTGTACTTGATATATATATATATCCTTGTTTAGAATAATTGTAATGTATAATGTCAAGTGGGAGAATGTTGTAAATAGGATCCATTTAATTGTAATCCTAAACATTATTTATTTCATGTTTCTCCTAAGTCCTTGGAAAGTGTTCTCAAACACTAGGATTAGAGAGATTAATTTTGGATGAAATAATCATGTTAATTGACATTTTTAGTTAATTCTAAATGATAGGAGCATGTGAGGGCATCCAAGATGAGTTCCTAAATAATAGGAGCACATGGGACACCCACATGGAAGGTGGAACCCACCTTGAGTTTAGTTAACTATTTGGAGTAAGAGATAACACTTACAAATGCATGTAAAGATCCTAGGAGTTAGGGTTTAATGTTTACATGCATGAAGTTTAGTTTAGTTCAGTTCAAAATTAGTTTAGTTTAGTTTAGTTATGGTTTAGTTATATTCAGTTAGTTTTAGTTGAATGCTAGTTGACTTCAGTTAGCTTGGAATGCATGACTAATGACTTGAGTTGCATGACAAATAACGGGTGACTTTCTTCAGTTAATAGGGGATGACCATTCTTGCATGAATGGTGGAGAGAGATGTTTCAGTTAACAAAAAATGACTTGGACCCACTTTGGGTGCCCAAGTTGGCTTCTTGGAATTAACTCCTTTGCATGTTAAGATATTTTAGAAGGCTGAGTTAAGTGGGCCCATAATTCTTGGGTGCCAACTTTGAGGATAAGCCTTGAAGATATTTACAAAATAAAGGTTGAATTACTACTTTAGTTTGGGACACCCAAATGGATGAAGATGATGATTTGGCATTGTTCATAATGGTTAAACTCTACTTGGAAGAGATAGGCGTACCTTTTAGGAGATAGGGATTGAGCTTTGTAATTGTAACTCTTTTGGAGTTTACAAAGTTGATTATTGCCTATATATCTCAAGCAAGTTGAACAGAGTTTGTATCAGTTTTATTGCAAGTTGTGAAGAAGATTTGGTGAAGGAAAAAGAAGCATTCTCAAGCAAGAATTGAAGTTATTGTAATCTACTTTAGAGATTAAATAATACATTGATTCTTGGTGGAGTTTTTTCTGGAAAGGGTTTCTCCACGGTATATGCTGTGTATATTCTAATATCCTGTCTAATTCTTCTACAATTTTTGTCTTCATTCTACAAATGATAAAATGAATTAATTAGATAATGACCAACAAAGAATCTATAACAAAGAATACATATTTAGATCAACAAGTATAATAGTTTTACAAAGTATTAAGCTACATAAACACCTCAATTTTTAACAATTTTAACCTATCTTAGATGGCTAATTTTTTTCCTTACTTTTATGGACTTGTTCTTGAAACAGACAAACTTGATAAGAAGAATGTTTGGGGTAATAGAATTGATCACATGTAATAGGAATAACTCGCTGTCATATTGATTATGACACTTTGTTGGCTATAGTGGGTACTAAATGTCCCTGCATAGTTTGGACCAAGATTTGGGAGATGTTTGGAGACCCTCATATTTCTCCATTCCTAGATAATCTTGTTACAGATCGCTTCATTCCACTTGATGATGTAGATAATATACCCTATGATGATGAAAATTTAGAAGAGCTTAAGTATTATGCACATCTTGAACATTTAGATGACATAGGGACTTCTCCTCTTGCTTCTCATCCTCAAGTTGAGATTACATCAACATCACCTATTGCAGATTTTGATTCTAGAGATACTTCTTTGAAAGCCTCCAACAATTCATTGCAGCAAGATCGATTATGTCTTTTGGATTCAGTTCATTAAGACCAATTTCTACTAGACATTTCTTGCTTGTTTGTAGAGTCTCTCATCTTGGATTTAGATGATACTATTGAGGACATACGTCTTCTCTTTGAGGACCACTCTTTTGTCCTTGTATGTGGGTAAAAGCACAAAGTTGTGTCACACTTTATAAAGGAAATAGCCAAGCTGATCCAATTTTTAAACTTGAATCACTAAAAAGTAGCATATATGTTTTGAATTTTGAAATGATCAATGTAAAGTAGTAAAATATGTATTTTTTAGTCTATTTTATGTTTTTATTTTTTTTAAAAAATAAAAAAAATTATTTTTAACTAGTTTTTAATAAATTAAAACTATAATTTAGTTGTTGATTAAATGCTGAAAAATGAAGTTGTGGACGTCAACTTTTTATGTAATTTTATTTTTTTCTTTCAAATTTTTTGTGTGTATTTATAACTTGAAATTTTAGTGCATGGATATATTTTTTTTCCAATTTTGATAAATATATATTTTTAAATAAATATTAAAATGTGTGTGAATAAAAAAATGACTGTTTTCATTGGACGTCAACTTTCATATGAAATATGTATCTAAAAGGATTTTTTTTTTATACCATCTTAAAATAGATTCTTTTATCTAGTACATCATATTTTTTTCAATTTTTTTTAATAAGTTTTAGTATTTTTCCTTGGCATAGTAATCAACCTAATATTTTGTGCTGATAACCTACTTTTAGTAAAAATAAAAAATAAAAATAAAATAATTAAACTATTAAAATAAATATATTTTTGAAAACTACACTTATGGATCCATGGTATTTTTATATTTTTAAAAAAGTTTTATTGAAACTTCAATTTTTTCAAATAATTTTTTTTTTTGGTAAATTGGACTAAAAGTGGCGCTCCATATATTTTTAGCCAACAAATTTAGTTGAAAAAGTTGTGGAAGCATCTAACTTAGCTAGAATGAATCTTACTAGATCATATGTTTGACCAAAATTGATTTTTAGTTAGAAATAATTAAATTCAATTGTGCTGATAAGTTGGCTGAAAGTGTGACACAACTTTGTGCTTTTACCCATGTACTGTTGCTACTTAAAATTTTATAGTTACTTCAAAAAATTCTAATGAATTCTTTCAGTAGGATATCTATAGTCTTCCTAATTCAGCTTGGGATGATCTCTTGATAGGTGTGTGAACCAAGATCCTAATACCTGCAATAGACAACAAAAAAACACATTAGAGGATTCAAATGCAAGTTAAGACCAAGGTTCCCCATAAAATCCATTTAACCATATTCAAAATAGAAATAAAACAAGAACACAATGAAAGAAGATGAAAATAAGCTAAATACTATTGAGAATATGCAAACTCTTGATCTTATGGGGGAGTTGGTGCCAATTTGATGTGGAAATTGGCCCTTTCCCAACTCCTTATGCAAGATTTGATGATTTGATGAAGATGTGATCCACTTTGTTGAGATTGAAGTGTGCTCCAAGATGAAAACCTGCATAACCTAGCTAAGACTTTGATGAAATGGATGAAAATTGCTATGGATTTGAGTATAATAACTTTGCTCAAATTGTGGATGCTAAAATGAGGAATGAAGCCTCTTATTTATAGAATGACAAGTTGGAGAAATGCCCAAAATGAAGCAATGTGGGAATAACATTCAACCAATGGCAAGGTGCCACTTTTCAAGAGATGGATGGATGAAGGATGTGCACATTTTGATGAATGTGCCCATAAATGCATAAATTTGAAATTTGAAAATGGTGAAATGACAAGGTGGAGGGAGAGTCAAATGGAGTAATTGCCACTTGACTCAATGCAAAATGACATGTAAGATGAGATAAATGCCTTGTTGGAAGGACAAAGTCCACTTGGATTTGAATTTAAATTTGAAGGAATATTCTCTATTATGCCATGTTGAGAGAAAAAAGGGATTTAATAAATGAATTAAATCTATTTTCATGTACAAGTGGCAAAAGCTAGAGGATGGGACATGAAAGAAGATTAAATTAATTAGGATTTAATTAATTTAAGAGAGGATTAAGTGATTTGACCCATTTGATTTAGATTCATGGATTAAAATAAATCAAAAGGAGATGAAAATGATTTAGACTTAAATAAATATTTTGATTTATTTAACCAAAGGGAGGTGATGCTAGATTAAATTAGATAAATGTTTAATTTATTTAATTTAATAGGTAGACTTTAAAAATTAATTAAATAAAATTGATTTATTTAATTAAAGGGGGACTAGGGTTAATTAAACCAAATTGATTAATTTAATTAACAAGAGAGAATGACTTAATTAGATAAATGATTATTTATTTAATTAAGGGATGAAGAGTGATGATAAGCTGAAGAGGTGATTCATGATGAAATGATGTTAGTTAATCGGGATCAAGTCCATGTGATTAATCAATATATTTTACGTGTCTACAATAGGTATTTCATACTTGTTTATGGAGATATATATTGTAGATTTAGGAGACACTATTGAGTGTATTCATCTTCTCTTTGATGAAGATGAATCTTCTTTAGTTGTTGTGAGGGAACACCTTGACCCTCTTTCTCATTCTCTACATGATCATTCCTTATAGTTTGACATGAGTGTGGATACTTTGGATCATCATTTGGAGAAGACATCTTCAAAGGAGATACTTGGGTTTTTGGATTATGCTCTACATCAGTCTCTAAGAGATTCTACTTTTTCATCTTTAGTAGTGTGGCCTATAACACCTAATTTGATTGTAACCACTTTCAACATCGACATAGAGATATTTGAGTTGACTTATGAACCATCAATTTGAAGGTATGTTCTATGCACTTCTCTTGCACTCTTAGGATTTTTCACCTAAAAGGAGAGATATAACCCTAAAATTGAAGTGGTTCACTCAAATTAAGGAATGTATGATGTGATTATGACCAAATGAAATGATTTTAATGCAGCTAAATGACGAAATTGATTGATTACTAATGCAAAACTAATGAAATATGCAATATTTGAAAACACAGTGAGGTATGCAAAAATGAACTAAAAACATGAACTAATGCAAATAGAATTGAATGAGGTTTAACAAAGTGCACTTGGAAGTTGAATGTTGATCTTGGAAGGTTATGAAAACTGACAGAAATCACTGTTGATCACCAGTGGGACACATACGCCATTGATGGCGAATCAATCCTCCTATTGGTAAAAAGACCTAAAATTGCTTTTTGACTATCGGGAACTTGATTACCATTTAGACAGTGAAAATAGAGTATGTTAACTAAAAAAGAAAACTATGATTATCTGTGAATGACAAGTGGGCTGATTACCATTGTGCTATGCATAGAGGTTAAGGTGAGTTGCACACAGAGATATTCATGCATCACTTTTCAATTGCATCCTCCAATTTGTCTGTAATGTTGTGTGCTGTAAACAAATACATTTAGTAAATAGATATTTGACAAAAATCAAATATAGAAAAAAGAAAAATAAAAAAAATAAAAATAAAAAAATTGTTAGATGAAGAAAGAAAATGGTAGGACATCCTTTAGATTTTTTTTTTTACATCTTGATCTATTTTATTGTGTCTAAGGTTTAATGTGGTAGAATGATGGTTGATCATTGAAAAAGATTGACGAACCTAATATAAAATAAATAAAAATAATATTAAAAAATAAATCACTTTATACAAAGAAAGAAAGGAAAGAATCAAATATTCAAGTTCTAATTTTCCACTAGAATATGTTTTACATTCAGGTCAGAAACAAAAAACAAAAAACTAAGAAATAAAGTAAAAAATCAGATATTGTTTCTAAAAAATTTCATGGGTGCTGCTTAGATTTTTTAGGATTATTTTAAAGTGGGTGGTTAAAAAATTTCATTGGTGCTGCTTAGATTTTTTAGGATTATTTTAAAGTGGGTGGTCCATGAATTTTGTATCCCAGTTTAAGTTTTAAAGTTTAATCTCCTATATTTATGGAAGTTGTGGTCTCATGAATTTAATTATTTTTTATATTTAATTCAGCAACTTAAATAAATATAAAATAATAAAAAAATTAATTGGTGAGAATTTTAAAACTTTATATGATTCACAAATGGCAAAAAAATCCTAAGTTGGTGGAGCAATTGCTAGCCCCACCCCTTTTGCACCTTTTTAAGTTTTTGATGTAAAAAGTAGGGGTTGTTATTGTTAAGGAAAAGATTCTAATTTATCCTATAGCATTTTAATTTTTTGATTCATGGATCCCCTTTCTCCTTCAAAATAGATCCCCAAGCACCCCGTGGGACCTCACCCTAAATTATATTATTATTATTATATATCTAATATTTCATATAATCTAAGTTGTTATAATTTATATATTTTTATAATATTCTAGTTTAATATTATGAAATAAAACTACATTTTATATATTTAAATATTTTTAGTATAATATTATAATATTTAGATATTATGTATGTAATATTTATAAATACTATAATATTATAATATTTAGATATTAATACTGTAATATTTCTATTAATTTTCAAAATATTTATTATTATTTTTAATTAAAAGTTCAACTACAAAGCAAGAGTCAAACTTGGGACCTTAAAGGAGCAAACCCTAAGCCTCAACCAACTCCACTACAAGTGGTGGCTATTTTTTATTATTTATTTCTTATGGTATTTTTTATTTATTTTAGATAATTAATTTGGCATGGATGGCATCCAACACATAGTTAGGGTATGCATAGGATCTAATGGTTAGTTTATGATAATCATATTATCAAAATTGTCTTTTCATTAGTGATATTTGGAGGTTTTCCCCCTCAAAGTGGTTTAATATTCTCAATTATTATCTAATATTTGTATTATATTTTTCTTTTGTGTACATAATTTTATTGAAATCTTAGTCACAACTTTTTCTCAAAGTGCAGAAAATGTAGACATCTAAAATCTATCCTTACCCAACCACACCTAATTTTAACCTATCCTAATCTATTAACTAAATAAATACTTATTTTTATTTAATTAATTTACTGATTATCTTTATGCCACCTTTTCCTATTAACTAATTAAATATTTATTTATTAATTATTTAATTAATTTATCCCATCACCCTTATCCTCTAGCTTATTTAAATAAATTTATATTTATTTAATTAATTCTAGTCTTATCCCCAAAATCTTCTGAATAAATTAATTAATTAATTCTCAATTAAAAAACTAATTTAGGCTAATTAATCTCGTCCACCTTTTCCTCCAATATTTAATTCCACTTTATCCCTTAATCCTTGTCCATTTGATCCTAGCCATTAGATTCATTCAAATGGATCACAATCTAAACTTTTCATCATTTGACAAGTGTCCCTCTCACATGTGACTAACTAAGAGCTTATCTAGATTAATTGAATCTAGACACTTAACAAAAATTTAGACTAAATTTTCATCTCATTCATCTATTTCATACTACATCTCCAAATATCAACCATTCACATAAGGATGTTGCTCTAATGCACATCTTAAACCTAGCCCTTATTCCTAATGTGACACTTGTTAGATGACTACAACTTTAATCCAAACCCTAATCCTCATTCAATCCTGGCCATCCATCAACCAATGCATCTTGGCCCTTGCTTTTCCTCATGAAAATTTTGTAAATTAGAGGCCTCTCATTCTATTTTGATATCTTCTCCCATCCTATTATTATGTTCCCAAATTTTCTATTTACTTCTTCCATAGCCTACCTAATCTTTCATTAGCTTAGTCTTATGCTATCCATTTGATCTATCATCCTATCAATACTATCATCATGTTATTGGTTTTATAAGAAACCACATCCTATAAACACATCAAAGGAGAACATCAAGAGAGTGTTGGGTGCAACTATTCTTCAAGCTCAATCCAAGGAGGAAGGATTGAACAAGGTAAAATGTTTCATTATTGTATTTGAATTTATATTTCATTTCCTTTGTTCATTTTTTTGTCTTCAAAAATATTAAGGGGAGAATTGAAATTATAGAGGGAGGGAATGTGAATGAACGCTATAAGCAATCTTGAGTGGTAGTGAAGAATAATCCCTATGAAAAAGAGAAGAATGTAATGGGTAAATTTTATATGAGGGGAAGGGGGAATAGGAATAGAGTTAACAAGAGGAGAAAAACTTATAGTGGAATTTATAGAGGTTTACCGTCTTGCATTCTAACTATTGGTCTTTTTATTTTTCAACATTCTTCTTTATATTATTATCACTCTTTTGCGTCTCCTTCATTTTATCTTCTTCTAGATCATATTTTCCACCCAGGGATGATTAAAATAAGATTTTTTATATCATAGGAACTATTTGAAATTGGAAAGTGATATTGGACCTCTACTTCTTGTACTTCTCATTCTTTTACATAGGATCTACTATGTGGGTAAACCCACAAAAGTGGTTTACAATTCGAGTGAGGAAGGAAAAGTTGAAAAAAATGACCCCATGCAAAAAAGTTTGGTTTTTGGGGTTCAAACGAGCTTATTGGTTCGAGCGAACCAAAATAGGGCTCACTAGAAAAATGGTTTGAGCGAACCCATTAAATGCAAGGGACCACTGTTCCCACAAAAAACACAAAGAAAAAACCTTTTTGAAAGGGGGTTCACTTGAACCCACCTGGTTTTCCCGAACCCCCATTTCCCCATCTTCTCACCCTCAGGTACCAAAAAAGTCCAAAATTTTGTGTTTCGAAGCTCAGGTTGGGGATGAAATGGAGGAGACTTCACAGACCCAACTAGATGATGGTAGTCCCAGAATGAGCTATCCAATGAATATAATTTTAATATGTTTTGGTTTTTTTTGATACGCACGATAGAAGTATTATATTAAAAAGGAAAAAGCATACAAGCGTCTGCTACGCAGGAAAACCAGCCACCATCACCACTGGGCAAGATGACAGCCCAACCACTAATTCAAAACCAAGAACCCCGAGCCCGAGCAGGCAACAACCCGAAAAACTTGAAACAGAGACGGGGATTAACAGACCGAACCACTCCCCCATAAGAACAAGCAGCCAAAAAACCAACAACTACAAAAAACGGCCGATAGAGATTTAAAGCACAGATCCACCTTACAAGAAACCATTGACCTCCGCAAAACAAATAAAGCCCTCCAACCAGTCCAAACCCTCCGACGGCACCATCATTAATTTGCGCTTCAGAAACTCCACAGCCACGTCCGCGAGCTTCCGGTGGCGAGACAAAGCTGGCCCTTTAAGATCAAGGAGGAAGGGATACACCTTGACCGCTTCCTCCGTATGCCATAAGAGAGGCAAATTAGCCGGGCGCGGAATACCTTTACCCAGAAGGGCCGCCTTCAAAGTATCTTCCAAGCCACTGAGTAAATCCGCACGGAACAAACGCTCCATTAGTTCCCGCGCCACCTTCTTCGGAATTTCCAGGTCCAATAAAATTGCTAGAAAACGCGAGGAAATGTGAGCATTGTCTCTGGCATATTCCTTTCGATGCAAGTGTTCATTTCCCAGAACCATCTTAACCGCGACCAGTAACACAGGATCATCCTCAATTAGAATTCATTTCAGCCTTTGGTCAGAAATCTCCCTAAAGGCTATTTGACGCTCCGTGGCGACCAAAGAAACCAACGTGTCCACACCAAAGCATTCCAAACCATCCAAGGAAATATGAATGGTGAACTTCAATTTTTTCGACCCCTCCATGGTAACAGCTACACCCTGCAACACAGAAAAACAAAACCAGAATGTGAAAGCCAAGCACCGAAATGAATATGACAGATCCAAATTTAAGCCCGTGAGAATCCGCTTGGCCATCGCACAAATGCCGAAATTATGGAAGGACGATCTTCACATCCTCGCTATGAAGGAGGGCTACGGCCACAGTCCAAACACCCTTAACTATAATCACTTCAAGTGAAGTGAGTCGCCACCCGTCTACATTGAAGTCTTGTCAAGGGTTGCCGTATTCGACGTGTCGCCAAATGACAGACTTGAAACAAAGCCCAACTTGCAATCTGACAAACATAAATGCTCTGCTTCGAACAAGCCGTCCTCAATAAGGTGACCATCATTCCTTCTGCGAACTCAAATTCCAAGGATGACATGGATATGTCACCTCAGCATCCTCTCCCACCGTCGCATAGCCATCTCACACCCTCGGATTTAGGTGTCAAAGGAGAGGCTGGGGAGGGACCCACCCATCCGCCCACTGAGCGCAGCTAAAGAAGACATTCTTTAAATCCTGGACCAGTAACCCCTAAATTGGATAGGAGATCTGCCTCCTTGTTGCCTTCCCTTAGGGTATGATTTAGCATCACTTGTTCAAAACAATCCATCAGTTCCACAGCCACTTCCAAATACACCCTTAATTTCCAGTTATGAATCTGTCTTGACCTCAAAGCATTTATGACTAATGAAGAGTCCCCTTCAATGACCAGCCTTTTAATTCCTAATTCTTTACTGAATTTTAGACCAATTATAAGAGCTTGAAACTCAGCCACATTATTCGTACCATCCACAAGAGGTTGAGCAATTTTGCCAAGAACCGCACCAGAGTTGGTTCTGATTATGCACCCTGCACCTGACGGACCCGGATTACCTTTTGAGGCTCCATCAAAATTTAATTTGGTCTAGCCTGAATCAGGAGGGAGCCATTGTATCAATTTGCATTGTTCCGAAGAAGCTGCACCATCTGAACAAGCCACATGAGGAGTCTTGATACCAAACCATTGTTTCAAAATCTAGGCATCCCATTTAGTAAATTTGGATTTCCTCTGTTTCACCAATAGTTGAGAGTTAAAAAGTTCAACGATGCAAGCCTCTATCTTGCACTGTAGCCTTGGAATTGATAATTCTTTATCCTGAAATAAGTGTCTATTACGTTCCTTCCAGACCTCCCACAGGAGGATGGAATGACTCATTACCCATAAATCACCAAAGATGGCATTATGCTTATTGCTTGGCCACGAAATTAGACATTCAAGCAAATTGTTTGGAAAAACAGTTGACCATTTCAGTTTAGTGCACAGCCATGTCCACATTTGATAAGTAAAGTTGCAACTTAAAAGTAAGTGATTCACACTCTCCTCTGCTTTCTTACACAAGGGGCACCTGGTTGGACCAAGATAACCCATCTTCAAAAACCGGTCCCCTGTCAGTATTCGGCCTTGGGCAGCCGCCCAGGTGAATAGCCCTGCTTTCGGAAGACAGACCTTATTCCAACACAAATTAATAGGAAGTTTTGCAGTAGAGTCCTGATAAGTTAACATGTTATATCCAATTTTGGTCGAATAGACACCATTTGAAGCAGCATCCCAGCGAATACTATCTGCCCCTTTTCTGACCCAGATTCTCCGTGCTTTCATGACGCGTTCAAAAAATTCCATTTCATGACTTCCCACATTCAAATTTCGCACCGATTTCCACTTCACAAAACTACCCTCTGACACATCTTCAAGAACAAAGTAATCTCTGACTTTTAAACCCCAGGATTGTTTAGTCTGTTCCATTATATTTGAGAGTTCAGGCATGGCTGCTAAGACTGGAAACCCTTCCCATGAATCATCCCAGAATAAGGCCTCCTGCCCCTCCTTCACCTCCCATGTAATAAAATCTGTAATCAAATCTCTGCAACTTTTAATGAAATTCCAAATACGTGACCCAGAAGGGAGAGTGTTTGCATAAAAAAAATAATTTGGATCAGGTTCCAGATATTTTGCCCTGACGATCTTAACCCATTTGAGATCTGGTCTAGAGTGGATTGTCCAAGCCAATTTTGCCCCCAACGCTTTGTTTTGTTTTAAAACATTTCTTAGCCCAGAGCCATCATTTTCCTTCTTATCGCAAACCTTTTGCCAATTAATAAGAGGGATTTTTTTTTGTTCAGAGCTACCTTTCCAAAAGAAGTCTCTCATTACTTTATTTAGATCTTTGCTTGCACCTCCGTTTAACTAGAGGCAGGACATTAGATATATTGGCAAGGCTGAAATGACTGATTTCAGCAGAGTTAGCCTCCCAGCCCAGGAAAGCCATCTATTCTTCCATGAAGAAATTCGATCTTTACATCTGCTCACTATTGAGCTCCATGCATTATTGTTTTTAATGGCTTTATCTAATGGGAGGCCCAGGTATTTGCGAGGCAGTTGCCCCATTTTGAACCCTAGAATCCTCAATATTAGGACCTCATTTGGACAAGTTGTATTGAAGAAGAAAACCTCTGATTTAGCCTTACTAACTTCTTGACCTGAGGCCCTAGAAAAATCCTCAAGCAATAGTTTTAACCTTTGTGCCTCTTTTGCCGATGCTTCGCCAAACAGCATTGTGTCATCTGCAAATTGTTGATGAGTAATATTGGGAAGGCTGCTGGTGACTTGCAAACCTTGTATCTCCCCTGACCGTTTTGCATTTTCAATCGATCTTCCTAGTGCTTCTATCATTATTATGAATAAAAATGGAGAAAGAGGATCGCCCTGTCTCAGCCCTCTTGAGGCAGAAAAGAAACCTTCCGGAGAACCATTTACCAAAACTGAGAAGCGCGGGCAAGCTACCCAACCAAAGATCCAATTCAACCACTCCTTCTGAAAACCAAAAGCCTCCATTACTTTAAAAAGAAATCTCCAATTTACTCTGTCATACGCTTTTTTAATATCCAGCTTCAACAACATTCCTGCTTTTTTTAATTTTTGAATTGAGTGAATGACTTCTTGGGCAATGATCACCCCATCTAGAATAGAACGCCCAGGAACAAAACCAGTCTGTTCTTCAGAGATAATAGTGGGGAGAATTTTCTTTAGACGGTTAGCTACAGCTTTAGCCAGTATTTTGTATATCGTGTTACAAAGTGATATTGGACGAAAGTCTTCCCATCTGTCAGGTTTCTCTTTTTTTGGAATTAGAGCAATTAAGGTATTATTTGCTTCCTTTAAAACCCTGTTATTAAGTCTAGAATCTTCTATAGCTTCCCAAATATCTTTTCCTAGAAAGTGCCAGCATTTCTGGAAGAAACCAGCTGGGAACCCATCCAGTCCTGGAGCCTTCTCAGGCTGCATCCCAAAGGTAGCCTCCTTAACTTCCATTTCAGAGAATTGTGCATTCAATGCTTGCATTTGATTTTGTGAAACCAATTTCAGAATAGCTTGCAGAGAAGCCTTCTGCGCTAGCCAGTTTGAACCTTCCCAATCGTTAAGCAAGTTCTGAAAAAAAGAGACTGCAGAAGTTTTGATTTCCTCTACTTCTTCCAGCATTCTTCCATCCCCATCAAACAAACACGTGATTCTGTTGAATTCTCTACGAGCCTTTGTGGAGTTGTGAAAAAATTTTGAATTCCTATCCCCAGCTTCTAACCAAACTTCTCTGGATTTTTGACGCCAAAAAATTTCTTCTTTGGAGAGTATGTCATTCAACTTTTTGGATAAAGCTTTTTCTTTCATGTAGCACTCTTCATTCATACCCTTCTTCATTATTTCGTCAGTTAAGGAACTTAATTTTGCCTCCATTTGCTCTTTCTCGCTGAAGATGTTTTTGAAACTCTCTTTATTCCATTGTTTGAGACGCTGCTTTAGATATTTTAACTTTGTGACTATATTAAAAAGACCTGAGCCTCCTGGAGAGCATTCCTTCCACCATTGTTCAAGTAGCTCTAACAAATTTGGGTCCTTAAACCACATCATTTCAAATTTAAAGGGGCATCTGATCGGACCCATCTCACCAGTAATTTGCAATTGCACTGGGAGATGATCCGAACCAGTGCCAGAATTTATCTTGCTTTCTAGAGAAAAGGGAAAGGAGCCCAAGTTTCCTTTGAAGAAAAAGCGGTCTAATTTTTCCGCAATACTTCCAAACCCTTTCCTTCTGTTTGTCCAAGTGAAAAGGCCATTGCCTGTGGGAATCTCCAGAAGAGAATTTCTCTCCACAAAATCACAAAAATCTTTTTGAGACTGTAAAGTTTTTCCTATTCCTCCTAACTTATCCTCCTTCTTAAGAATGGCATTAAAATCCCCTCCTACAAAACTACATTCCTGGAGTAAATCTTGCAAAACAACATCCAGCTCTTGCCAAACTACCTTTTTCTGAGTGCTCAACAAAGGGCCATAAACATTTATTAAATTAAATTGAAGGTTCGAGGTTAAGCTTCTTACCTTGCACACCATCCAGTGCCTACTAATCTTCAAAGCCTCCAGATAGATTGACTGAGGTTTCCAAATAATCAGTAAGCCTCCCGAAGCACCTTCAGCTTCCGAACCAATCCATTTCCAGTATCTTAATTTCTTCTCAAATTTTTCCAGATCCGACTTATCTAATTTCGTTTCTTGAAGGAGACAAATTTCTACTTGACACACTTCAATGTGGCGCCTTATTAGGTTCCACTTGTTAGGGGCATTTAAGCCCCTAACATTCCAGGTTAAGATTTTCATTGCTGTTCAGGAAGGGCACCACCCTTCCCTACTTTTATCATAGTATCTATTTTTTTTTGCCCATTAGCTTCCCCGTCCATCTTTCTTTTCTCTTGATTAGGGATTCTACCCCTCTTTTTTTGTTCCCCACAGTCTGGAGTTAATTTGAGAATGTCTCTTCTGTGAATACCTAAGCGAGATTTCGCGGCCTGCAGATCCTCTGCTAGCTTCCGCTTCCTTCCTGATTGTGGGCTTTGCAATCCTGTTGTGGCTTGATCGTCTGATTCCCAATAATCCTCCAATCCAGCCAGACTAAAACCCACTTCTAGCGAACCAGACCTTGATTTAGCTGCCTCTGCTAATTCCACAAGTTCCTTTCCTACTTCAATCAGAGAGTCCAGCTCCACATTCATACCACTATCCCCAATAAGATCTAAGGTTTCTGAAATTTTGTCGTCTAATTCTTCAAGCTGGACCCTCTTCTCTGCCTGTTCTTCTTGAGTGAAATTTCTGCCTGCAACATCATTCATGGGGGAGGGAAAAATAGTCCCAGTTAACGTGGCTCCCTCCATGGGATCTCATTGTCACTGTTTGCTTTTGGGAAGACCCTAGAGTCCTCTGTCAGTGGCTTTTCACGCCCTAGCTTTGGTGATTTAGGCGCTTCGGTTTGGATTCTTACCTTTGTTCGAAGGTGTGCCGAGGGAGTTTCCACCAAGCTGGATTTACCTGCCACTTCATTCTTGGATCTACAACCTAGTGTTCGTACCAGGCTATTGCGCATTAAAGAATCCCTTGCTAATTTTTGAACCCTAACTCCATAATCTGTGATGAGCTCAATCTCACTCCAGAGCTGTCTCTCCATAGTATTTTCTACACATATGCACACATAGGTTTGATTTCTCTTCGCCAATTTCCTTTCTTCTGCACAAACAAATGTGCCCAGCTGATTTGCAATTTCCTCAAGAATGGAGGGCGCCCAGAACTCCTGTGGGAGATTTGGTAAGCTGTACCAATCTTGGATATATTCCATTTCGTGGGTTGAGGGGTCGAAACCGATAGACCATTTTCTCAAATAAAATCCACATCCATCGAGCACCCAAACCCCATTTACTATTTTATCTCTGATAGTGCAAGATGGGCAAACAACTAAGAAAAAATCATTTTGGAGCATCTTAAACTGTAGCTCCTCACCCCACCGTTCTTTCCACCAGCTCACTAAATAATCCCAGTTTAGATTCTTCCCAAACCACTTACCAAACAGACCCAGTTTTTCAAGCCTCAGGACTTCCACTTGCAAATTCGAGGAGCTGATAACGACTTTGGTTCTTCCACTTTTAACTTCTTTAGACATGGAAGAAACTTGCTTGTCCTGTTCTTCCTTTGGGCTTTCTTCCCTGGCTTCCTCCCATCCCTTGGATGAAAACTTTTTTTGCCATTCCATACCTCCCTTCCCATTTCTGAAGGTAGGGTTTTTTTTTTGGAGTTGTTCTGCTCGGCCAAGATGGAAACTGTTGCCTGAGTTTCTCTTCATTCTGATAACGAGGTCTGCGAAAAGCTTCATTCTTGTACTTATTTCTACCACGAGGGGGTCCCTCAACCTTATTCTGAAGATTCCCGTGACTCCTGCCCGCTGAAAGGCGACCGTGCGTGACATGATTCTGTGGTCGGGCCCAGCGGTCTTGCCTCCAGACATGTTCTAGATCCCCAACCTGCTCGCGTTGGGACCCCCACAACCGCTGCTTCCATTCCTAAACTTTTTCGACCGTTGCTTACCGCCATGACCGTTGCAGAGCACCATCTCAAGAGTTCTAACCACCCATGCTATATTTGATAATAATATGTTTTGGTTTTACTATGTATTTGTTTTTAGTTTTATTAAATATAGGTTTTTACGAAAATCAAGCTCTCTATTCTTCACATGTGGAAAAATAATAGATTATCAATTTTTTTTTGAAAAATGTGAGTGCACCAGATATTTAAGTCCTTGATCCAACCAAAAAGAAATAAATTGAATTTTGATACATACAAACAAAGTTACACATTAGGCGGTCCCTATGTTTGAATTGTAATTAGTTTGACTTCAAAACTTGATTAAGGAAAAAATATTCAATAAAAGCTATATAACCAATTGGAAGCACTAGATATCATATTTACAAATCTAAATTCAAAAAAGGAATTGTATCCTTCATGGAAATTTTTTATGAGTTATACGGTGAGCGTCACTCCTTAAAAATGTTGTTTATTGAAAAAAACTAGTTTTCAAAAGAGATGGAAAAAGAAGTGCAATCTGATTCCATTTTTTTTTTATTTTTAAAAAAATAGAATCTACAGACAAAATGTCACAAATCACTAGTTTGCATCATCTTCAAATTCCTCATGGTTTAGCTGCTATAGGTGCCCCAAAGTGAAGATTTAGTTAGAAAAAATATTTCAGTGTCCAGTTTGGCCAAAAATTGTAAACCAGTATTGTGGGATCACCCATGTAGATGCCCCCTTAACAAGGATAGTTTATATCTCTTGTTGTTTTATCTAGAAGACATTGCAACGAGACAATGTTGTTTGATGTTATGCAAGTGTCTATGGATTTACTTATGGTGCCACCTAAAACAACCTCCTAGAAATTCTAGTGCCATCAATTCACTTCACATCCTTACTTCTAAAATAATTAAATAAATTAAACTTAGTTAATGAATTATCCTAATTTGTTTTCCAACATTAACTACACAATGTTAATTATTTTTTCCAAAGAATGGCAGCCTCTAATCTCTTGTAAAATTCTTATTTTCCCCATGGCTAAGGGGTTTTTTGTGGCTAAGTTTGACAATGCTCAGGACATAAACATTATTCTTTGTGACAATTTTTTTAGCTAGGAGAATAAATTTTTGTTGATGATTAAGCCTTGGCATGTTGATTTCAGCCCTAGGTGATTTCTTGTTGGTAGATGCTGCTACTTTTGACATACTTCATTCCACCTTTGCCTGAATTTTAGTTAAAATGGATGTTTCAAAAGGGCTACCTGCTGAAATTTTAATTAAAACTTCAAAGGGTTCTTGGATACAATCCTTGGACTATGAAGGGATTCCCTCTGCTATAGAAGATGTTTTAAAACAGGTCACGCTGCTGCACAATGTGGTTTCGAGAAAAATGCTTCAACTTCTTGGTGGAAAGGTACCTCTCAACAGCATTATACGGTTGAGAAGAAAGCTGATCAACATAGGAGATTTTCTAAGGTGGTTGCCTCAGAATCACAAGCTCATGAGGTATCCCCTTCGAATGTCTCTTTTGGTGGGGTTGCTAAAACTGAACATCTTGTTGAAACCCCTAATGATCGTAAGGTTGGGCCTATGTGTGCTTTTGAATCACTAGGTCTTGGGACGCCCCCTCCGGTCGTCTCAAATGGCGGGGTCGCTAAGGAAACCCCTATTGAGTCAACGATTGCCATTTCAAGTGAAAGTGCATCGACTTCCCTATTTGTGCAAAGGAATCAAGATGTAACCCCAAATACTTTGGCTGTTGGCTTTCATCCTCATGAAAGCAGCGAGCTGGCGTGGCACGGTAAGGCAGTGCAAGTGGAAAATGGCTAGATCATAGTTAAGGGAAAAAAAGATAAATCCTCTCGGCCATCTTTTGACATGACTCTCCGCTCCCACAAGAAAAGTGTAAAATGTAAATCTTAATTGGTCTTGTTTTGGAGTTGGTTTTTTTCACTGGCTGCTTGCTGTCTTTTCTGCAACCTTGCTCTTTTTTGTTAAAGGGTTTTGGGTCCCTTCAAAATTTATATTTTCCTTTATCAAAAACAATGTTAATTATTTATTCTACTTTACTTCTACTATCAATTGAATAAATTAATACTATTTATTTAATTAATCAATCATTCCTCTTATGTCAACCTTAAATAAATAAATTCAATATCTATTTATTTATGTCCATCGTGACCACTCAGAAAAATAAAATAAAAACTAAATCTACATTCCCTTTTTTTCTCACATTAGTAGTACAATAAAATTATTTATTTAATCTTAATTTGCACAAGTTAAGCATGATTAATCAAAGAGAATCTTGTCCAAGTCTTTAGAATGCACGTGTCTTAATCGGAATTTACGTGTACATTGACCCAACTTCATGGTTCTTCGGTTTACAACATGCCCCTATTTTGGCAATGTGGGACCCTTATTTGATGAGTTTAGTTGAGTCACCATTATGTTTTTGGAATCCCTTCCAGTCATTGGTCATATTGTCATAGTTGTCATATTTTGCACATTGTCATGCTTTACTTTTATGTTCCATTTGGTCACCAACCACCTTCTCCTTGCACATTTGTCTTCATAAAATAGATTTTAGTTTTGTCATGCTTGCACTTTATTGACATGTTTGTCACAAGTTTTTACAATCTTTTGTGTGATTACTAGCATTTTGTGTATTTTAATAATGATATTGTAGATTTCAAAAATCAGGCACATTTTGAATTGTCTAATCATGAATTTACAATATAAACTAGATTTAAATGATTTTAGGATATGAATTTTCATCAAAATATGTCTATATTGATTAAATTGATATTGACAATTCAAATTATATATTAAATGAATTTTGATATCAGAATTTTTGAAGTATATCTTTTTTGAATGTACAATTTACATACAAATAATTAACTTACATATTTTAAATGGATCTGTGACTGGTACAGAAATATTAAATACATATTGAAAATTTAAGTATGTATGATGATGGATTAGTTTACGAGTTGAATTTGAAAACCTTTTAATGATAGTTTTGTTTCCTTTATGCAGAAGATGGAAATGTTTATACCTATGAAGAAAAAACAAGTACCATAGGCAAAGTAGATGAACTGTATTACATGGGAGAGGTACAAAATAGATCTTTTGAAAAAAAGTTGAAATTCCACAATCTCTGAAAGACGCAGATACCGAGAAGAAAGTGTGAAAACTAATTGATATTGTGACTCAATGAAATGCTATTGTATGAGCAACAATGATAGTAGGATATGCATGCCATGGATTTGCGGGAAGGACATTTGGAATTTCATATAAGCATAAACAAATAATGATTTTAATAAGATTTGGCTACAAAAGACATGTGGCGACTGCTTGCAAATTTGGAAAAATCTCAAGTTCTTGATTTGTGATCCTTGTTGAATTCAGGCTTGTGCTATTTCAGCTATGATAAATCTCAAGCATGATGTTTGGTGGTTTTAGGATCCATTTAAATTCACTTAAACGAATGTCATGAAATTGTATATTTTATCTTGTTAAAATTTTTGGTCATCATGTTTTGTTATTATGTCCATTTCTTAGAGATTATGTTTTTGATGTTGTGCATAAAAAATCTTTGATGAGGCTCTTTTCCAATTGCTTGTGTGTGGGTGTGCAAGTGGGTGTGCAAGTGAGTGTTGGGAGGCCCTTCCAAACACTTATTTTTATTTGTGGGATGATCTTATTAAAAAATGTTTTTTTTGGTTTGCAAAGGTTATTGAGAAGAGCTTCATTTTGATATCAAAGGAACTCAAAGCCACAAGTTTTCAATAATCTTGTAAGCTAGTTAACCTAATAGATGAAATGAGAGAAGCATCTGATGCTTTAAGTTTGTTTTCTTCAAGTGTTGGCGTGGATGAATTTAATGAATTGAATGATTAGTTTGTGGAAAAAAAAAAAGTTCCTTAAGATGAATTGGTTGTATCTATATACTAAAATGTTGGTGAGGATGAAGGTGTGGATACTAATTTTTATTTGGATGAGGGTGCTACTGATATGGTGAATGTGTGTGTTTTACTTGAGGAAGAGATAGATTTTTTAAGTGATTTATCTAATACATGTTTTATTTCATTGTTCATGATTTAATAACATATTAGGATAAGGTTTCTAATCTAAATGTATCCAATTTAAGTACTTATTGTCACGATCTTTCCAATTCTTCTTATTCTAAAATCTTGGCTTGTACGACAAACACCATGATGAGGAATCTAGCTTTGATGTATTAGAGAACAATGTTGTTAATAAACAACTAAATGTTTGTAAATGGATGAGAAGGAAGTAAAATTATTTTGTGAGCTTGATTTCAATAGTAGGTATAGTTTTGGCCTTATTTTGATGGAATGAATTATTATAATTGTAGAGAAAGCAATGTAAAATTATTTTGTTAAGAATAGCTCCTTCCCTAATTCCTATTCATCTTCATTTCCTCTCATCTACATGCGTTTCCATACATGTGGCCTAGTCCTTATCATATTTGCACATGTTTCCACATATTGACATCATATTTATAATTCACATTTTTCATGTGCCTATTTTATATTTTTGATAGTCATATATTCTTGTCCTAGGTTAATCTCACAATGCTCAGTATTGACCCTGAAGTTAAATAAAATAAAATAATTATATAGCTCTTTTTATTAATTACTGGTGGCCAATTTCACACATGTTTGTGTGACTATTTGTTATGTATTGATATTTAAATACATTCATTTGTGGATTTTGTTGGTGGCCAATTTCATACATATTTGTGTGACTATTTGCTATGTATTGATATTTAAATACATTCATTCATGGATTTAAATACATCAAGAGACTACAAGGAGAGTCATTTGGGGAACATTTTTCTTAGAGCATAAAATGAACACATTTGCATTGCTCAATTATAGTTCACCTACATTTAGGTCAGTTACACATTTAATAATGATGTCTTAAATATTTTTAAATATTATTAGTCTTTATGTGCCACCAAATAAAAAAGATAGGTTGTAGAAGTTCATAGATTACTAGATATTCTAAGGTCTTAATATAGTCCAAGTTAATTTATACTTTATTATGACATGTATTTAATTAATACTAAGTTAATCCATATAAAACAATTCATTTCCTCACACATATATAATAATTCTTATTGGTATTGGAAGCACATAATTATTCAACCTCTTTGGAGTAAGAGCCAAAGATTGTAGGGTATCCATTCCACCAAAGTAATTTGGGGGGCCTCGTACTAAACAAGACTTACTGTTATGTAATGTCTTTACAAATCATTCATTTTCACTAATAAACCAAGAACCACTTAAAAACTTACAAACTCAAACTTATAATATATATTAAACAAAATAAAATACAATCATGTAATTTTTTATAATTCTTTGTCAACCAAAAATCTCTATTTTGAATACCTATTTATCGTAATTAGACTATAACTCCATTGGCAAATATCAAATTTTTAAATAAACTACAGAGTATATATCGCTTGGATTTGGGTACTCGAAGGTATAAGAACATCCTCTAGCAAATGAGACCATTGGCTTCCTCCACTCCATTTCAGTCCACTTTTCTGATAAAGGCTCATAAAAGTAAATCACTGAGCCCTTACTACCACGTCCAATCACAAATATCTTGTCACGCCACGCTGTAGCACACTGTACAATGTACAACCCATTCGGATACAATCCTAGCACACATATCTCCTCCTTAGAAAAATCATAATTTAATACGCACCTTCCAAACAAATACACCTTCTTAGAAAAATCATAATTTAATACGTACTTTCCAAACAAATACACCTGCCCAAATGCAGATATACATGGATAATTGGTCCTCCATGAGTAACTACAATTTGTGACTGTGACTGTCCACAGCCTTGTGGTGGGATCATATACATGTGCGCGCACCTCTGAGTTAATATCACCACTTAACACAAAAAACTTGCCATTTATAAAAACACTACAACATTCACCTAGATGTTTACTAGTGGGAGGGAGTGCGCTCCACCGGTCTTCCTCTACGTTATAAACTTCTGCTTCGAGCACCCTATAGCGATTCTTGTCTAATCCACCAACACAGTAAATCAGTCCATTAATGGAATCCAGTGCACAGGAGAAAGACAGTCGACCCACAAGCATGTTGGTGCCTCGCTGCCATGTGCAAGAATGAAAATTATATACAAAAGTGGCTCCCAATGGTCTCGGTCTGTGCTGGCCGCTGCTATCCTTAAGCCCCATCACGATCAATCTATGACCGAAGGAAACACAGTGAGAAGAATGATAATAGTTGTGTGATCGACATTCAGTGGGGATGGGAGGGAGTCTTCGAAATGAGTTGCTAGGGGGATGATACATAATTATTGTGCAACCAGGCGGGTCGGGGTCGTATAACTGCACCATAACCAACAGATCATCTTCCTTGCCACAACTCTTTCTATCTTGATAAAAGAGAGGATTGCTCATCATATTCCTCCAACTTCTGCACACAGCTCTGAGATTAGTGTGGAAAGTGAATGGCACCCTCAGCAAGCACTTTCTAACAATGTCCTCTGGAAGCCCTGGAGATATCTCTGCTACCCTAACAATGTCCTCTGCAAGCCCCGGAGATATCTCTTCTACCCTTCTCTGCACTGCAATTCTTTTCGACATTGTTGATAATAATCGCAATACTTTCTTCTATATTCTCTTCAAATTAGTTCTAGAAATCGTCCAAATGCAGCTGCAATCACAATTACTGTACACGAAGCTCTTGAAAACTGCTCTTGAAGAATATATATAGGAAATAGGCATGGTTGGCAAATAGTTTTATGCTTTTAAAAGCTGTTTGCATGCCGTGCTTTCAGTTTTCTTCTTGTTTTCTTTATCCTTTACTTTGCTCAATAATTCTGCATGTCTACGCAGAAAAACAGTTTTTGTTTTTTTTGTTTTTTATGCTTTGCTTTTTCTACAGCCTGATCGCTGTCTTCTAAAACCTCTTAAGATAGAGATCTTTGTAGCAGAATTACGTAGAGAGATCTTTATTTTTGTTTTTTCGACAGCCGGATCGCTGTTTTTTCTACAGTTATTGTTTTATTTGTTTTGTTCTTTATTTTTTGTACAGCCTGATCGCTGTCTTCTAAAACCTCTTTATATAGAGATCTTTGTAGCAGAATTACATACAGTTAAATAAAAAAGAAATTGAAAATAGTTTGCTTCGGTTCAGCACAGCAGACAAAGCCAAAAATATATATACCTATAACTAAATAAATCAAAAGTAGGTGGAACTAGAACTAGATTGTCTATATTTGTCTGTCATAATGACTAGTGGCGCTTAAATATCGATAGGAATACCCTCAACTTATTTATCTTATTTTTTAAGTTGAATATCTAATTTTTAAAATGAGATGATAATTATATATTTATTTATAGATATTAATATATATTTTTGATTTGGTAAATTTTTGATTTTTTTTTTAATTTTTAGAGTATAATTAAAATTAATCAAATTCATGCATATAAGTAGTAATTACTTTAGATTTATATAGTGTAGAGTGTTAGTATAAATATAAGCAATAATAATATTAAATATTAATTGTTCATAAAATTAATTAAAAAATAAAGTATTAGCTTTGTGATTAAAGAATGAAAGTAATTGGTATGATGTTGAAGCCTAAATGTTTTGGGACTAAAAAATAATCATGATAATTTGTAATTTGGTTTGGGATTATAAATTGTTATCTCTATTAAGGGTCAAGTCCATAGATCTGTATCAATACACAATCACAAAGATATCCTATACCTACAAAAATGATTTGGCAATATGCAGAATTTTGCTTTTTGTTTCACCTAGTATACCTCTACTTCATCTACATTTTTTTGATATCTAAAGATTGATAGTATTTAAAATATTTTTTAGAGATTGTTGGAGTGTTGGAAGGACACACACTCTCCTAGGTTAAACTCCAAGAAGCTAAGGTAAAAGATTGAGGAGAACATTCTTTAGCATTCATATGCTTCTAAGATGAATATGTAGATCTAGATTTATTTTAGAACATAGGTCAAGGTGTTTCCTTCTCTAAATGTAAATGATATTAAAATAAATTCTTAGATGATCAAAAAAATACAAATGAATGAACTTAAATGCATATATATTTCATAAGATGTACACATATATGTTCTATTAGTTCTAGGTGAGAAGATAATGGGGATGAGTTCACAGAAAAATAAATTTTTACTTAAAAATTTTAGAAGTAAAATCTGCAAGTGTATGGTTGATTTTATGAGTGTGGGCTCAACTT
This sequence comes from Sequoia sempervirens, assembly GCA_007258455.2. Lineage (NCBI taxonomy): Eukaryota > Viridiplantae > Streptophyta > Pinopsida > Cupressales > Cupressaceae > Sequoia > Sequoia sempervirens. Next base: position 29,346 of record VDFB02322802.1, read on the forward strand.
TTTAAATTATGAGACCAACCCCATTTTATATCTCATTGTTCTACTTCCAAAGAATACAATAATTTATAATTTTGTGTTATGGCTCAAAGGTTATGTTGAAAATAAGGGAAAACTATCCCTTGGCCATTAGGACAAAAATATGGTATCATCAAGGCAGGAATGACATGTTTGGTGATCAATGCAGGGATATGTATAATAATTAAGAGTACAAGAAAATGCAAGAAAATGTGGATAAGGTATAGATAAAAGATGTGGCAATGTGTATACATGAAAGAGTAACAACATAGAGGGAAAAACCTAATTTCACACAAGATTACATGCTTCGATATATAAATGTATTAAGAAATAATATTTTCTTTGGACAAAAAGTTTAATAAGAAATGTCATGGGTAAGAAAATTCACCATTATAATTTCCCCCCCACTTTAGGTACATGAAAATCCTAGAATAATCATGCATCATAAAGTATGTAGAATTCATGCATGTGCATGTAAAGTAAATATCTAGACACATAAAGCTATATCAAGGGTTCATATAAAATAAAATATTAAAATAAATTTGAACTCATCCCCATGATGACCAATATGATAAAGTTCTACTGAAAACTGATGATTTAGTAACTACATAATATCATACCACATAATAGTATATGTGAACAAATATTCTCTTAGTATGTTAAATACTCCCTATTGATTCCTACAAGTTCTATCATATGGTATTTATCCATATGGGTTATGGATTATGTATGATTGTATGGATATACTTTTCCAACATTCTACCCCGAACCTTCCTAAAATGGGAATAAAGTTCAGGGCCAAAATATGAAGTGTTTTATATTAAAATAGGGGTTTTTCAACATTTTAGATGCAATGGTAAGGTATCCTTTGTCCCAAATTATACCTAAATAATTAGCATCCATTATTATCAACTAGATTTGAGAAGGGACTTGTAATTTGAAGCTTTGATACCATGTTAGAGTCACCAATTTACTCAAGATCCCAAGATCACCTACAACACCAAAGATTGCCTTCCACAAGAGAGTAGAAAAAGAAAAATATTTCTTGATTATGGTGCAAAATAGATTATGATTAAAACCCTATTATGTACAACGAGATATTCCTTGCTTATATAGGAAAGGTTGAGAGATAAGAATAACTAGGATGATTGTAAAATTCCTCTGGGCTTACAGAAACAAGGTATCTTGGAACTAATACCAAAAAATTGTATGCAAAAAGTCCCTAGTTTAGGATATGATGCCTAGAAAGATAAGACCTTGAGTACTACATGTACTTTGAGTAAGGAAGTAGAGTCCTCTAATGCTACACACACAAACGAGGAAAGTGCCATCAAATAATTTATTGACATTTATGACTATGATAGTGTCCTTACCCTTGAACTCGATCATAACATTTTTACCCTTACATCCATTAAAAATCTTGACTCAAATCATTACCCTTTACTCCTGGTTCACCCCGAACTCATTGATTGGGATCAGAAGCGACTGCCACAACTAGATGTATTTGAAAATGATGAGGCAATCATAAAATTTCTAGGAGCATGAGAAGACACACCTCTTGGGGATCATAAAGTAGGTTTCACCATAGAACTCAATAGTGCAACTTAGTTTTGGGAAGGTGCCAAGACTTTCAATCATAAAATTATTGAACATATAAATAGGTCTTCTAGTGAAAACCGTTTTGTGATGCTATTAGACCCAAAAAAAGTAAAAATAAAGGACATATCCAAGGGTGAAAACCTCTCTAAGGCACCTAAAGATGGAAGACTTGACACACTTCCCTTAGCAATATATCAAGAAAAATAATCTATGTTGGTGGAGAAGACAATACCATGAAATCCTGGCACAAAAGTAAAACTAAAGATTATTCATCTAGTAAAATCATTAACACCTGAAGAGAGAATAGAGCATATATAGTTTTACAAGGAAAGACAAGTCAACTTTTCATGGTCCTATGCAGACATGCTAGGGCTTTATCCAAATTTAGTAATGCATCACTTGTCTTTGCCATCAGGGGCAAAACCTGTTAAGTAAAAGATGAGAAAAATACACCCACATGTCGCTCTATTGGTAAAAGATGAATTACAAAAGTTTGTAGATGTGGGATTTATAAGACCTATTGACTATGCTGATTGAATTTCAAACTTAGTACTGGTTTCAAAACTTGATTGGACTATTCGTGTTTGCACAGATTTCAAATATTTAAACAAAGCTTTTCCTAAGGATGACTTCCCACTTCCAAACATTGACATGATAGTGGATTTGACAGTAGGGCATGAAATTTTATCCCTCATGGATGGTTTCTCGGGCTACAATCTGATCAAAATTTCTCTTGAGGATAAAATTAAGACAACATTCACTTGTTGTTTGGGAACCTTCTAGAATGTCATGACCTTCGAGTTGAAGAACATCAGAGCTACATACCAACATGCAATGGCCACTATCTTTCATGACATGATACATACCTATTTGGAAGACTATGTAGATGATTTGTTGGGAAAATATTACAGTAGAGATGGATATCTAGAGATCATGGAATTTTTTTTCACAAGATTAGAATAATATAAGGTCCAGTTGAATCCAAAGAAATGTGTCTTCGAGGTAACCTTTGGAAAAATCCTTGGATACATTGTCTCATCTAAAGGAATTGAAGCTAATCCTTCTAAAGTAAAAGCTATGATTGAAATGCCTACACCTAAGAATATCAGTCAATTGTGATCATTACAAGGAAAACTTTAGTCTATCCACCGTTTTATAACACAAATTGTGCATATAAATGTCAACCATTTCAACATCTATTATGCAAGAATATTCCTTTCGGATGGGATGACAAGTGTGAACAAGATTTTCAGGAAATCAAAGAGTATCTAATGACACCACCAGTATTAGTACCCCTATAGATGAGAAGCCTTTACTACTTTATATATCCACAACTACCACAACACTAGGGGAAATTTTGGCACAACATGAATCTCAATGAAAGAAACACACAATATATTACATTAGTCATTAATCTAGTGGGATATGAGCTTAATTATTGTCCTATCGAAAGATTGTGTATTTCCATAGTTTTCTCCTCATAGAAGCTCCACCATTACATGCTTACACACCAGACAAGGCTCATTACAAAAATTGATCCTCTTAAGTACCTCATGAACAAAGAAACACTCACAAGACTTTATATTTTGATGACTCCTTCACACAAGGTGGTTTCGACACTAGCATTCTCTTTGTCACACTGCAAGGGGATTGTATACTAAAAGCTTATAAGATACAATTTCCATGTACTAACAATATTGCAAAATATGAGGCATTACTTTTTGGGCTCTGTATGGCTGTGCAATAGAAAATCCTATAGTTGCATGTTCTTGGTGACTCTCAGCTAGTGACCAGACAAGTTAATGATGACTATAAAATAAAAGATGAAAAACGGATGCCTTACATAAGAATGGTGGATGATTTCAAGGCCTATTTCACATCAATTTCTTTTGAGAAAATCCCTCAAGATAGCAATAGAGATATTGATGCAATGGAAACAATTGGTTCACTTCTGGAAATGCATAGCAATGTCACCTACTGTGAATTCTTGGTAGAGCCTCTTTTGGAGCCTGCTTAGAATGTACCATAATCTGAAATGATTTGTCTTATTGTTGGTCCTAATTGTTAATGGTATGGGGATATTTATACCTAGATCTCCATGATAACATCTTTCCATCGAACCTATCCAATAAATCTCGTAAGACCTTTATCCATGAAGCCTCCCATTACATAATTTTATCTAATACCCTTTACCGCAAGTTCTTGATGGTACTTTACTTAGATTTCTTGAGCATGACAAGGTGAAAACTGCTTTACAAGAAATACATGAAGGTATATGTGGGGCACATTCTAGCGGTCCTACATTAGCTAAGAAACTCTTGTGTATGGGTTATTATTGGCCTACAATGGAAAAGGATGCTTATGAGTCTGTTAAAAATTACAAGAAGTGTCAAAAACATGCATATTTGATACATGCTCCTATACAAGAATTGCAGTCTCTCACTAAACTATGGCCCTTTTATTAGTGGGGACTTGATCTCGTGGGAAAGATCCATCCACCTTCATCCAATGGTCATAAGTTCATTCTCATTGCCACATACTACTTCACAAAATGGATTGAAGTTGTTCCCCTCACCTACATCACTGGAAAACAAATAGCCACTTTTATACTAAACTATATCATTTGTCATTATCGTGTTCCTTTATCCATTATCATTGATAATGGTTGTTCATTAAAAAATCAGGATATCTATGAACTCTTTGAGAAATTCCATACACAACATCAATTTTCTACACCTTACTAATGTTAAACCTTGTGTAGGACAACTGAGAGGGGGGGGTGAATCAGTTGTCACACAAATTCAAATTCAAAACTTCAACACTTATCAATTCCACAACCACACTATTCTGTTATTAAGTATGAACATGAAACACAAATAACATAAAGTAAAATCAACACAATGGACACCATATTTTTACATGGAAAATCCAATGAGGGAAAAACCACGGTGAAGATTAACTCACAATATAAAGAGATTATAAAATTGAATATAGAGGCTCACTGCCTAGAAGAGGACTCACTATCCAAAAAAAAAGGTTCACTTCCTTTAGAAAGGACGCACTATCCAAAACAGAGGATCACTGCCTACAGATACAAAAGAGAACAAAAAATCCACCACAAAAATTAACACACATTCACATCCTTGATCAAAAGATTGTAGAAACCTTCAGCTCGTTTCCTTTAGGAATCTAACACAATGAAGTACTGCTGCCTCAACTAACTAAAACACACTTCTACTCTTTTGATATGTGGCTTACTTTGTCACTTTTCATCACACTATAAAATATTTTCCATTCGACTTGCTTTTATACCATTTTCAACCTTAGAAACTTTCTCCAAGGTCGGCCACATAAATTTCATTTCATAAAATCTGAATTAGGTCGACAAATCAACATTCCCATAGTGGAAAGGAATGAGAGTGGACCAATACAAATATTTAACCAAGACCAAAAATAATGTCTTGGATCAACTGCACGCTTCCTTAATTAAATTTCAATTCTTCAAATGAAGTGTAAACACCAGGTTAGCCAAACCTAATGAAAACACAAATGAACATTGATGTACAAGATTCCCAACAAGAAGATAACACATGGACGACACAACATGCTTCATTATGAATGAGAACACATCTTAGATTCCTTCAAATACAACCACAAAAAGTGCAAAAATCTTCGAACACCAAACTTCTTCCATCAGTCCGTGTGAATTGTGCAAACACATACAACTCAACAACATGACTTTCGGATCACCAAACCACACACATCTTTGCCAGAACCAAGAGAACACCACTATAAGACATATTCAAAATCTATAAGATCTGAAACAAAATAGTGGAGGACTACGGAGTAGAAACATTTCTCCTAGTCCATAGGAGACCAACTTTTCCAGAACAGTTCATACACCGGTGAATGTAACTTTCACATACCATCACACCAAAAGTTAGAACTCAGGATATATCACCACAAGATCACCATTAGCAAAATTTCAAATCCAAACAAGCATAGGATCAACATAGGAGAAATGCAAAGCACATACTAGAGCACACATTCATGAATCACTCTGAATTCTCTTCTTTATTAATTTTCTCAAAAACACTTGGAAAATCATCAAACCAACACATTTGTAACAACATAAAGATAGCTCCATGTACTCACAATATCTCAGAAGCATCTCAACTATACATGTACAATCTAAACTCTATTGACATTAATGATAATATTAATGACAACACCATCAAACTTTCTCATACTTACAAAAATCTCCCCCTTTGTCATTGATGGCAACACATGATGTGAAAAACCATCAAATACAACATCCTTGAATATTTTGGGAGAACACCTTCTCTTCCTCTATAACTATTTTTCTCATGAATTTCTCTCCCTCTTTGACATCAATGGCAAAGATCAAAGACTCTGATCACTCTGCCTTAGGAGTGCACCCATTTATTAGTCTAGATAAATGAAGAATCTGTGAATTCATTGGATTGATGCACCTCCATGTGCACCTAGTTTGGAGGGCCAGTGACCCCCAACCTCCCCCTAAGATGCTCAAAAGTATCCTTCAGAAGAGCCTTAGTAAATATATCTGCAATAAATGTTCCTTTGTAGTCACATACTCCAATCTAACTTCATTCTCAAACACCTTTTCTCTCAAGAAATGATATTTGATAAATATGTGTTTTGTTCTTGAATGCATAACTAGATTCTTTGAAATGTTTATAGCACTTGTGTTGTCACAGAAGATATGAATAAAATCATCACATATTACTCCAATGTCTTTAGAGTTTGCTTCATCCATAAAACTGTGTAAGTAGGATGTTGTAGCAATGTATTTTTCTTCTGTAGTGGATAAAGAAACTGAGTCTTGTTTCATACTCAACCAAGAAACCAATCTCCCATGAAGAAAAGAAAGCACCTCCACTGGTACTCTTCCGGTCATCCACAACTAGCCCAATCTGCATCAGTATAAGCACTCAAGGTGAAATCAACATCCTTAAGATACCATAAGCCATAATCCAATGTACCTTTAAGATATCTGAATATCCTCTTTACAATTGTAACATGTGCCTCTTTAGGATCTGCTTGAAATCTGGCAACTAGACATACTGCATGCATAATATTTGGTCTGGTAGCAGTAAGATACAATAGTCCACCAATCATAGATCTATATTTGATTTGATCAGTTTTAGTAGATTCATCATCTTTTTTAATGTAACATCTACTTCCAAATACCTTGAAGTACTTCATAGTAGGATTTTTTTTGTCCATAACTCAAAAGGAGTCTTTGTGATGTCACCTCTAATTTGCACTCTATTAAGAACATAAATAGTAGTGTGTAGTGCCTCTCTCTAGTACACATCCGATACATTTGATTCTTTCATCATGGTTCTTGTAGCTTCGTATACTTTCCTATTTTTCCTCTCAACTACTCCATTCTTCTAAGGGGTTCTCAGAGTAGAAAAAATTCTCTTTATGCCATGTTGCTCACAAAATCTATTAAACTCACTAGAAGTGAATTCTCCACCTCTATCAGATCTCAAACATTTTATTTTCAAATTTACTTCATTCTCCACTCTTTCTTTCAAAACTTTAAACCTATCCAGAGCCTGAGTCTTCTCTCTAAGAAAAGCAACCCATGTCATTTGAGAAAAATCATCAATAAGAAGCATGAAATATGTGTCACCATTCAGGCTTCTTGTTCTAGTCAGACCACAAAGATTAATGTGAATTAACTCCAACATTTCGGTAGTAGAGTGCTCTTTTCCCTTAAAGTTGCATCTTGTTTTTTTCCCAACTGACAACTTCTGCAAATAGTATTAGTAGGCCTTGTGATTCTAGGTAGACCTCAGACAATTTCTTTTGAATTGATTTTGACCAGATTATAAAATTTTACATGTCTCATTCTTCGGTGCCATAACCAACTTTCACTGACTTGAGATACAAGGCATTGACCATCAACTCCCTTAAGCTGATAGATGTTTCCATGAGTTCTCCTTCTAGCAGCAACCATATTTCCATTTATGGATCCTTTTCTAATTTCACAGGTATTATTCTGAAACACAAGTTTAAAACCATTGCTACACATCTGTTCAACACTCAAAAGGTTATGCCTCAAACCCTTCACATAATATACATCATCAGTGTTGTGTACTCCATTTAAACTAATTGAACCTTTCTCAGAAATTTTAGCTCTTGAATCATCACCAAACATGACTAAACCACCATCATACTTTTCAAGTTTAGTGAACTTACTCTTATCTCCAGTCATGTGATTAGAACATCCACTATCAATCACCCAGTAGTCTTCATCCTGTCTTGCATGAAAGATAGTAACCAAAGTACCTTTTGTCTTATTCCTTTTGTTCTCCGAGGCATTCTTTCTTGCACATTTTCTAGGGTTAACATATATACATTTGTTTTCCAAAGCTAAAAACAAGCACTCACTATCATCAATTTCATTTTCAGATTCACATAAGATATTTTGGCTTCTTCTTTAACATAATACAACTTCTTGTATTTCTTATCCTTTCCATCCTTATCTTTATAATCCTTGTTCTTCTTATGTATAGTTTTATTCAAAAATATTGAAGCATAATAACCAATATTACCACAACTGAAATATTTAAAGGGAAACATACCTTTATACTTTCTGGTACCTTTCTTCAACTTCTAGGTGAAGTTCACTTCCAACTCATTAGAACCATCACTCTCGAGATCATCTTCAATCTTCATTGTCTTAAATGTTGTCTCTGTTTTTTCTTCTTTCCTATCTCCTTTCTTGAACTTTCTCATCTCAAATGGTTGCAAGGTGTTTAACAACTGTTCTTTAGTATACTTTGTAGGATCATACATCTCTTCAGTAACTGAGATCTTATCACTATAGCAATCTGGTAGGGTAATCAAGATCTTTTGAATAATATCTTCATAAACCATCTTTCCCCCTGATTCTTAACTTCATTTGTTATCATCTTAACCCTCTGGAATAGATTGTAAACTCTTCACCTTTTTCCATCTTCAAATTCTCAAATTTGCGCTTTACCGCTAACTTCTTTGTCAACTTTACCGTTTCATTTCCTTCATACAATTCTTCCAACTTCTTCCAGAAATCATAAGTAGTGTCTAAAGAAAGAACCTTAGTTCACCTAGTTTTAGATAAAGCATTGTAAATAACATACCTCGCTTTCTCATTCTCCTCAAGCAAAAATATCATTTGCAGTAGTAGGACCATTCACCAGAGTAGTGTACTTTGTCTCAATAGCCTTCCAGGTTTTGTAACCAAGAGAAACAATATATCCTCTCATGTGCATTTCCCAATCATTGTAATCAGATCCATTGAACCAAATCCTTCCAGGTCTTGTCACTAACTTATGCACCATCAGATCTTCCTTAAGTGGTTTTTCTCTACACTAATGAACCAAAGTTTTGATACCAATTGTTAAAAGGCACAAGAAAACTAAGAGAGGGGGTGAATCAATTTTCACACAAAATTCAAATTCAAAACTTCAACAATTATCAATTCCATAACCACACTATTTTGTTATTATGTATGAACATGAAACAAAAATAACAGAAAGTAAAATAAACACAATGAACACCATATTTTTACGTGGAAAACCCAATGAGGGAAAAAACATGGCGAGGATTAAATTACAATATAAAGATATTATAAAAGAGAATACAAAGGCTTGCTGCCAAGGGCTCACTACCCAAAAGAGGACTCATTGTCCAAATACAAAGGCTCGTTTCCTACAAAAAGGACTCACTGCCTACAGATACAAAAGAGAACAAAAGATCCACCACAATAATTAACACATATTTGTAGCCTTGATCAAAAGATTATAGAAACCTTCAGCTCACTGCCTTCGGGAATCTAACACAATGAAGTATTGTTGCCTCAACTCACTCACACACACTTCTACTCTTTTGATATGTGGCTTACTTCATCACTTTTCATCACACTATTAAATATTTTACATTCAACTTAATTTTATGCCATCTTAAACCTTAGAAACTTTCTCCAAGGTCGGCCACATAAACTTCATTTCATAAAATTCCAATTAGGTCAGCAACTCAACATTCTTGCAATGGAAAAGAATGAGAGTGGACCAATAAAAATATTTAACCAAGACCAAAAATAATGGCTTAGATCAACCACACACTTCCTTGAAGTCCTTGATCCAACTAAAAAAAAATTTGAATTTCAATTCATACCAAAAAAATTATGTGTTATACGGTCCACCTATGTCTAAATTGTAATTGGTTTGACTTCGAAGCTTGATTAAGGAAAAAATATTCAATAAAACACTATGAAACCAATTGGAAACACTAGATATTGTAGTTACAAAACTAAATTCGATAAAATTAAAATTTTATCATTCATGGAAAAAAAGTTATGTGTTATATGGTGAGTGTCACTCCTTAAAAATGGTGTTTACTAAAAAAAACTAGTTTTCTAAGGAGATGGAAAAAATAAGTGCAATCTGATTCCAAATAAATTGGAAAAATAATATTTACAGACAAAATTCCACAAATCACTAGTTTGCATCATCTTAAAATTCATCATGATTTAACCACTATAGGTGCCCGAAAGTGAAGATTTAGTTAGAAAAAATCAGTTTAGTGTCTAGTTTGGAAAAAAATTGTAAGCCAATATTATAGAATCACCCCACACCAGAAGCAAGAACTTAGGATATATCACCACAAGATCACCATTGGCAAACCTTCATATATGCACAAGCATAGGATCAACATAGGAGAAATGTGGAGCACATACCACTTTGAATTCTCTAAAATTTATTAATTTTCTCAAAAGCACTTGGAAACTCATCAAACCAACACATCTACAACACCATAAAGATAGCTCCATGTATTGACAACATCTCAGAAGTATCTCAAAGTTATACATGTACAATCTGAACTATGTTGACATCAATTTCAACATTAATGACAACACCATCAAACTTTCTCATACTTGCAACAACTATCCTCAAGATAATAGCTACATGTTGAGGCCTCTAACAAGACCATTCTCAAAATTCTTAAAAAAATGGTCAATGAATCTAGTTGATATTGGCATTTTTAACTAAATCTTGCCTTGTGGGCTTACTGTATGAGTGTCTACACTCCCACAAGTGCTACCCCATATGCCCTTGTCTATGGATCTAAAGCCATCTTTCCCATTGAGGTCGAGCTTCCCTCTTTGTGGTCTCCTTGTGCAATCAAACCAGTGATGAAGACTACCGAGCTTCCCATTTGTATGAATTGGAACTATTAGATGGACAAAGACAAACATCTTTCAATCATCTTAAAGCATACCAATAGTAGATGTGCTGAAGTTATAACCATAAAGTGAAACCATGTGCATTCAAGATTGGGGATCTTGTCCTTTATGAAAATATTTGCAATAAAAAAGATTGAGAAGAGAAGGGTAAATTTGAGCCTAACTAGTTGGGTCCATACATTATCATTGTTGAGTATGGAACTGAGGCATACCAGTTATCAACTCCAGAAGGTGAATTGCTCAGTGATCCCATCAATAGTATGCATATATGTAGGTTTTATACTTGATTTCTTCAAAAAGTACACTCTTAAAAATTCTTGAAAAAATACAAAAAAAAGGAAAAAGTCCTAAAAAATATTAAAAAATGGGAAAAAGTCCTTAAAAATACAAAAAAATGGAAAAAGTCTTGAAAAAATATAAAAAATGGGAAAAAGTCTAAAAAAAAGAAAAAATAAAGAGAAATCAATTCATTGAATGTGAAAACCACTTGGGTGGTGCTTTGAGCAAGTACCATGGTGAAAAATGAGAAATTGACACCATGTGTAGAGGCTTTGCTCCTCTCTCCTTTGGAGCTCCACTTGATCTTTCCATCTCATTTTCATTCACCCTCCACTTCATAGTATCCTTTTCACACTCACCATGGCTTGTGAATTGTTCAACATTCCCCTCACTTGCTCACTTTGCCAGGCATACTAAGTTGGTCCTATCTCTCACTGGGACATTTCCTCAACCTTAGCTATGGGTTGGGATACTTAGCATCTCACATTTCAAAAATCCAAAAAAATCAAAATTTTCAAAAATCCAAAAAAATCAAATATTCCTAAAATCCAAAAATATCAAATATTTCAAAAATCCAAAAAAAATCAAATAATCTCAAAAAAATCCAAAAAATAGTTACACTTTTCATATCGCTACATTGCTGTGAACTTCAACAAAATCAAAACATGCCATAATTGACAATCAAGCAAACATTGCGACATACCCATCAATCCCCCTTTCAAATCCAACCAAATGCATAAACTATGGCAAGAATTAGATCTACATGGAAGCATGTTGTCGATTTGTTTGTCGATCTTTGATTATTTTATGTTTTTTTAATCTTTGGTGGCATGCCTTTTAGCTTCTCGAGGTTGTCTTGGACTAGAGAGGCGAGGATGGGGCATGCTCACTTTTTTTTGTCTATGGATTATTTCTTATTCACAGGATGACTCATCTTAAGACACGGTTGTCTAAAATCATTGAGGAACTATGAGTCTAGTGTGTATGAGAGCATTCCTTGTTGATAGTGTCTTCCATGAAATAAGTATTCAAGTCATCTAAGGTCCTTATACCTAGATGTTTATACTTCACTGCTAAATAAAAATGCAAATAGTATTCAAATTGTCTAGATGTTCATGTTATCGAGATGCTTATACTAATTTGTGACATAGTAAGCTCTATGATGATAAAGCACTATGTAAAGCACAAGAAGCTTCATCACCCTCATTTCCTTCATCCCTCTTTTCCTCCATTATTTCTTCCATCATCCATCTCCATCATTCCATTTTTCTTCATGCTCCTTATCTCAAAAATTAATTAATCAATTTATCTAACTAATACTTGTCTTTTAATCCAAATATCAATTCAATCAACTTGCTTTTTAGCATGGGACTCCAATGCTCCCTGATCACTCGATTTATTAATCAATCATTGTTTTTCACTAGTGTCAATCTCAATTAGCTTAATCAGCTTATCAACTTGGCTATATTGAGCATTTCTATCAATTAATATTTAGTTACACCTATTAGTTGTGCATTTTCATCAAATGTGCATCTCCACTTAATCACTTGTATAATATCAATTACCAAATCTTTTGCCCATGATCTATCAAGAGATTCATCTTATCATAGCTTGTTCGATCAATCTCTTGAGGGGGCATATCATCCTTTTCATGATCCAAGTACTAGGATATCCTTAGGGAATATATTAGTAAATCAATTCTTTTTCTTTGAAACAATGCGACATGATGCATTGTCTCAAAGCTAGTTTACAATTTCCGAGGATCTGGATTTTTTGTTGAAATCACATATTTTTAGAAAATATAATGATTTAATCCTTCAAATTTTCCATTTAAATAATTCCAATTAAAGAGGGTTTCATCAAACTACCTTAAATCAAACCCCCTTGGATAGAACCCTGCTAGTTTTAAACCATACCTATAACAGAGTCTCCTTTACACCTATCAAAATGCTGATAAAACACCACTTTTGATTTACCTTTGGGGATCAAATGAATTCATTTAATTTTTTTGGTAATTATTATGTATTCCCTATTATAAGCTTCCCAAAAAGTATAATTTTAAATAAATTTAATTTTATTATTATATTTATTTTTTTATTTCTTGTGAATGTAGGTTTTTCACCAAAATCAAGCTCTTTGTTCTGCACATGTGGAAAAATAGTAGATTATCAAAAATAATATTTTTTAGTGCATTATATATGGAAGGCCTTGATCCAACAAAGAATTTTTGAATCAAAAAGTTATGCATTATAATGGCCGCATCTATGTTTGAATCTTTTATAATTGGTTTGAATTCAAAACTTGATTAAAGAAAAAATATTCAATAAAAACTATCTAACCAAGTGGAAGAACTAGATATTGGAGTTACAAATCTAAATTTGAAAAAATTATAATTTTATCTTTCATGGAAATTTTTTTTATGCATATATGGTGAGCGTCACTTTTAAAAATGTTGTTTTTTGAAAAAAACAATTTTCATGGGAGATGGAAAAAGAAGTGCAATCTAATTCCAATTTTTAAAAAAAAATATTTAGAATCTATAGAAAAAATTTCACTAAACTTTAGTTTGCATCATCTTCAAATTCCTCACAGTTTAGCCGCTATAGGTGCCTGAAAGTGAAGATTTAGTTAAAAAAATTTATTTTAGTGTCTAGTCTGGCCAAAAATTGTAAACCACTATTGTGGGATCACTTATCACTCTTCTATTAATTAAAACTGATATTATTATCAGTTTTAATTAATCCATTTAATACTCTTCTATTAAACATTTATCCATTTGAATAATCATTTATTCATAAATCACTTGTCCATTTCATACAAACTTTATTCATGCATAATTTAATATTCATATAGTAATTTACATTAATCTTATATCCATTTCATATTGTAAATAATTTTCATTTTCATGTATAAATCCATTTAAATTTATATCACTCATCTAATTAACAAATTCACTTTAATTCTAAATTACAAAACCTCCACCCTATCATAAATCCTCCTATTTATTTCTTTCATTCCCATCAACTTCACTTGATTAAAAAATATGGGATAATTATCAATTTCTCCATTTCATTCTTTTAATCCCACATCTCTCCTGTAACTCAAATCTATCATGCGACGACATCTATATAAATCCTCTCTCTTCTCACCAAAAAAGATATTCAATTTTCAATAGCATATCCAATCTTACTTCTGTTCATCATAGCTTCTTGATGCATTTGTGCTTGTGAAAATATGAGCGCCAAATGTGTAATACAAGATCTTGATGATAGGAAAGCAATGGAGTTAGTTTTCTTTTGAATACATATATTTTTGTTTTGCATAGTTTAGTTTTGTGTTTTTGCATTTGTGTTCATTTAGGAAAGCTTCATTGATGTTATGTTGAGATTCTGATTTCTGGTTTTAGATTTAAATTAGTTTCTCATTATGAGCATAAACAGTGCTAACTCCCCTCTACCTTTTGCATGATATTATCCCTCCAACAAATCATTCCTAAGAAGAAACATAAATATATTATGTAATGCCTCCAACATGACTTGTATGCATGCCATTGCATGTATATCAATTATTGTTTGTTTCTAACTCAACTAATTTTATTTAATTCTCTATTTCATATTCAAATAAATAAAATTCATTTATTTATTTCTATAATTTAATTTACATTTCTTTTTAGTAATTCAAACTCTATATAGTTTGATGAATACATATTAATAATAAATACATATTATTTTTTCCCTATAAATATATTATGTAATGCCTCCAATATGACTTGTATGCATGCCATTAAATGTATATCAATTATTGTTTGTTTCTAACTAAACTAATTTTATTTAAATCTTCATTTCATGAATATTCAAATAAATAAAATTCATTTAATTACATTTCTATAATTTAATTTACATTTCTTTTTAATAATTTAAATTCTATATAGTTTGATGAATATATATTAATAATAAACATATATATTATTTTTTTCCATATAAAGAAAAATTATCCAAGCTCATGAAATTTTAATCTATTTAATCTTCTCGATTTACTAATTAAAATGTGTGAGGAATATGGGATGTGACACATGCTATCCATTTGATCTATCCTATCAATCCTATCATCATGCTATTTGTTTTATATGAAACCACATCCCATAAATACATCAAAGGAGCACATCAAGAGAGTGATGGGTGCAACTCTTCTTCAACCTCAATCCGATGAGCAAGGAGTGAACAAGGCAAAAGGTTGCATTATTGCATTTGAATCTTGATGTCATTTCCTTTAGTCATTTTTTTTGTCTTCAAAAATATTAAGGGGATAATTGAAATGGTAGAGGGGGTATGTGAATTAATGCTACAAGGAATCTTGAGTGGTAGTGAAGACCTATAAAAAATAAAAATGTAATGGGTAAATTTTATATGAGGGGAAAGGAGAATAGGAATAGAGTTAGCAAGAGGATACAAACTTATAGTGAAATTTATAAAGGTTTAGCCTCTTGCATTCTAACTTATTGATTCTTTTATTTTTCATCCTTCTTTATCTTATTATCAATCTTTTGCATCTTCTTCATTTTCTCCTCTTCTAGATCATCCTTTCCACCCATGGATGATTAAAATAAGCTTTGTTCTATAGAGGAACTATTTGAAATTGGTAAGTAATATTGGTCCTCTACTTCTTGTACCTCTCATTCTTTTAGATAGGACCTACTATGTAGATGCCTCCTTAACAAGGACTTATATCTCTTGTTGTTTTATCTAGAAGACATATTACAATGAGACAATGTTGAAGCTTGATGTTGTGCAAGTGTCTATGGATTACTTATGTAGCCACCTAAAATTAGCTATTGAAAATTTCAATGCCATCAATTCACTTCACATCTTTAGTTCTAAAATAATTAAATAAATTATATTTAGTTAATGAATTGGCGTATGTGTAGGATTATGATGGGCCAAAAAGTGGCAATATGATGGGTATGTGGCTAACGACTTTTT
>VDFB02322802.1:45573-60968 GCA_007258455.2 Sequoia sempervirens
CATTCGAGTTATACTCGCCTCCATTATCAGACCTCAATATCTTGATCTTCTTCCTAGTTTGGTTCTCCATGAGAGCCTTAAACTCTTTGAACCTACTGAAGACCTCATCTTTATTCTTCATAAAATATATCCACGTCTTCCTGGAGAAATCATCAATGAAGGTAACATAATACTCATATCCATTCAAGGATGTTGTTGACATAGGTCCACACACATCTGAGTGTACAAGATCCAAAATCCCTTCGGATCTAGTGTCGCTGCTTGGAAAACTGGTCTTGGCATATTTCCCAAGAGCACAACCCTTGCACACCTCATGCTTTTCTGTCTTCATCCCAGGCAGCCCTGTCACTATTTCCTTAAGAATATTAAGTGCTCCATGGTGAAGGTGAGCCATCCTCTTGTGCCATAATTCTCCTATCCCTTTACAGCTACTAACCAACGCATGTGCTGGCTCAAATTGTAACCGAAACAAGCTGCCATGCCTGACACCAATCACTTTTGCAATCTTGGAATCTTTGGGACGAATATAGACTTTTCCCCTCTCAAAGGTCACAATGTAACCCTTGTCTTCCAAGGTAGAAACTGATATTAAATTCTTTGTCATGCCAGGGACATACAACACATCCTCCACCAACAAAGGTTTGCCAGACTCCCTCTGAAACTTGACGGTGCCAATACCAGTTGCATGGTACTTGGCATTGTCTCCGAGCTCAATATAGAAATCCGGCTTCTTCTCCTCCAACTTGGTGAAACATTCTTTGACTCCCGTCATGTGGCGAGAAGCCCCACTGTCAATATACCATACCCTGTTGGCAATTGAACTTGAGAGACATGCAATGAGTGAAAACTCATTCTCAAATTGTGATGCAAACTCGTCCACCTCTGCTGTAGAAGCAAATTGCTTCTTCTGCTTGTCCTTATTTTTCTTATTAGGACATTGGTAGCATAGTGACCCCATCGATGCTTGTAAAATATTTAATCTTGCCGGATCTTTCTTTTAGCCCACTCTTGGAAGAAAAAGGGAACCTTCCGGTGCTCTTTATTGGACTTCTAGCGCTACTTACCCTTGCCCGCTTGCAGGCAGATTTTCTTCAGCAGACCTTCTTTGTCACGATCTCCTCGGTATTAGGCACCTTCGGATCTCCTCACGAACAAAATCATCCCAAAGTCTTGCTTTGTCAGTGGCGATCCTCTCACAGGCAACACATGACAAACACTTCGATTAGCACGAAGGAAATCCATTCAAAGACTGTCAAGCAACTCATCGCTGCTTTGTCACGTCTGCTCCATGACCTTAAAGCTCATCACGACACAGCATGTTAGCTTGGACAAGTAGGAGGTCACACTCTCGCCTTTGGACATCTTGGTATTATGCAATTTGTCCTTGAGCATCATCTTACGACTCTGATAGTCGCTCTGATAAAGTTTTGTGAGCGTATCCCACATCTCCTTGGCGGTGTCTTTCCCTGATAAATGAGGAATTAAATGATCTCTTACTCCATCTAGGATAATCCTCTGAGCTTTGGCCTCTTTGACTTCATGCGAATCTAAGGCAACAAGATCATTTGTTGGTGGAGTCACTTCTGTGCTAGCATAGGTCCATAGCCTGTTCTCCTTGAGAACAGATGTAATCCGAACCTTCCACTGCAAGAAGTTAGACGCACCCTCGAGCCTGCCCTCGTATCGAACACTGGTTGCCATAGCCACAAAAGAATTGGAGACGAAAATCTGATGACTTTTTTTTTTCTTGAAATCTGCGTTACAAATCTTGGCTTCGTATTCAGAGTTTAGAGCTCTGATACCATGTTAATTTCTATAACCCAGCAACAGATTAATTGCACAATAAATTCACAGAAAGAAATCTGATTTATAACAATTAATACAACTGGGCTAATTAACAACTAATAACAGCGGAAGCAAAAATAACATAAAGCCAAACACAAAAAGATAATAACACAGATATACCCAGGAAACCCCAATGCGGGGAAAAACCTGCAAATGTTGGATCTTCTATTCAGCCTAACAGCAAACTTTTCTTTCGAAAATACAATATGAGTTTGCTACAGCAATCTTGTATTTATAGAGCCTAGCTGCTTTACTTAGCGTGCAAGGAAAGAATCTTTCCTTGCTTTCTTTGGCTTTATTTACACATAAAATCACTCTAGGATTTATCTTATCCTCACAAACTCAGAAACATTCTATTTAAAGAATAAAAATCCTGTTGTTGCTAAAAATCCAACTCGAATTGATTTAAAGCAAATCTTATCTTGAGTTGCTTTAAAGCAAATCTATATCCCACTTTTCTAGCTACAAAAATCAACAAAAGCGTACCATAGAGGGTGTAAGGCTTTTATCTTGTTGGTGTTAAAATTTTGGGTCATGCTGTTTTGTTATTATGTCTATTTCTTAAAATTTTTGGTCATCATGTTTTGTTATTATGTCCATTTCTTAGAGATTATGTTTTTGATGTTGTGCATAAAAAATCTTTGATGAGGATCTTTGCCAATTTCTTGTGTGTGGGTGTGCAAGTGGGTGTGCAAGTGAGTGTTGGGAGGCCCTTCCAAACACTTATTTTTATTTGTGGGATGATCTTATTAAAAAATGTTTTTTTTGGTTTGCAAAGGTTATTGAGAAGAGCTTCATTTTGATATCAAAGGAACTCAAAGCCACAAGTTTTCAATAATCTTGTAAGCTAGTTAACCTAATAGATGAAATGAGAGAAGCATCTGATGCTTTAAGTTTGTTTTCTTCAAGTGTTGGCGTGGATGAATTTAATGAATTGAATGATTAGTTTGTGGAAAAAAAAAAAGTTCCTTAAGATGAATTGGTTGTATCTATATACTAAAATGTTGGTGAGGATGAAGGTGTGGATACTAATTTTTATTTGGATGAGGGTGCTACTGATATGGTGAATGTGTGTGTTTTACTTGAGGAAGAGATAGATTTTTTAAGTGATTTATCTAATACATGTTTTATTTCATTGTTCATGATTTAATAACATATTAGGATAAGGTTTCTAATCTAAATGTATCCAATTTAAGTACTTATTGTCACGATCTTTCCAATTCTTCTTATTCTAAAATCTTGGCTTGTACGACAAACACCATGATGAGGAATCTAGCTTTGATGTATTAGAGAACAATGTTGTTAATAAACAACTAAATGTTTGTAAATGGATGAGAAGGAAGTAAAATTATTTTGTGAGCTTGATTTCAATAGTAGGTATAGTTTTGGCCTTATTTTGATGGAATGAATTATTATAATTGTAGAGAAAGCAATGTAAAATTATTTTGTTAAGAATAGCTCCTTCCCTAATTCCTATTCATCTTCATTTCCTCTCATCTACATGCGTTTCCATACATGTGGCCTAGTCCTTATCATATTTGCACATGTTTCCACATATTGACATCATATTTATAATTCACATTTTTCATGTGCCTATTTTATATTTTTGATAGTCATATATTCTTGTCCTAGGTTAATCTCACAATGCTCAGTATTGACCCTGAAGTTAAATAAAATAAAATAATTATATAGCTCTTTTTATTAATTACTGGTGGCCAATTTCACACATGTTTGTGTGACTATTTGTTATGTATTGATATTTAAATACATTCATTTGTGGATTTTGTTGGTGGCCAATTTCATACATATTTGTGTGACTATTTGCTATGTATTGATATTTAAATACATTCATTCATGGATTTAAATACATCAAGAGACTACAAGGAGAGTCATTTGGGGAACATTTTTCTTGGAGCATAAAATGAACACATTTTCATTGCTCAATTATAGTTCATCTACATTTAGGTCAGTTACACATTTGATAATGATGTCTTGAATATTTTTAAATATTATTAGTCTTTATGTGCCACCAAATAAAAAATATAGGTTGTAGAAGTTCATAGATTACTAGATATTCTAAGGTCTTAATGTAGTCCAAGTTAATTTATACTTTATTATGACATGTATTCAATTAATACTAAGTTAATCTATGTAAAACAATTCATTTCGTCACACATATATAATAATTCTTATTGGTTTTTGAAGCACATGATTATTCAACCTCTTTGAAGTAAGAACCAAAGATTGTAGGGTATCCATTCCACCAAAGTAATTTGGGGGGCCTTACACTCAACAAAACTTAATCTTATGTAATGTCTTTACAAATCATTCATTTTCACTAGAACCACTTAAAAACTTACAAACTCAAACTTATAATATATATTAAACAAAATAAAATACAATCATGTAATTTTTTCCAATTCTTTGTCAACCAAAAATCTCTATTTTGAATACCTATTTATCGTAATTAGACTATAACTGCATTGGCAGAAATCAAATTTTTAAATAAACTGCATAATATATACGGTTTGGATTTGGGTACTCGAAGATATAAGAACATCCTCTAGCAAATGAGACCATTAGCTTCCTCCAATCCATTTTAGTCCACTTTTGTGATGAAGGCTCATAAAAGTAAATTACTGCACCCTTACTACCATGTCTACGCTTACTACCATGTCCAATCACAAATATCTTGTCACGCCATGCTGTAGCACACTGTACACTTTCAAACCCCACACTGTACACTTTCAAACCCATTCGGATATAATCCTAGCATGCATGTCTTGTCCTTAGAAAAATCATAATTTATTAAGTGCCATCCAAACAAATACAACTTCCCAAATGCAGATATAAATGGATTGGTACCCCCAAGGAAAGTCCACCCAAAGTAACTACAATTTGTGACTGTCCACACCCTTGTGGTGGGATCATATACTTGTGCGTGTTGTTGTGAGTGAATATCATCACTCACCACAAAAAGCTTGCCATTTATAAAAACACTACGACATTCACCTAGATATTTACTCCCTACATTCACCTATATATTTACTCATGGGAGGGAGTGGACTCCACCGGTCTTCCTCTACATTATAAACTTCTGCTTTGAGCACCCTTTTGCATTTCTTGTCTAATCCACCAACACAGTAAATTAGTCCATTAATGGAATCCACTGCACAAGAGAGAAACCGTCGATGTGCAAGCATGTTGGTGCCTCTCAATCTATAGTTGTGTGATCGACATTTAGTGGCTCTCAATGGTCTCTCGCTGCCATCTTCAAGCCCCATCACGATCAATCTATGACCGAAGGAAACACAGTGAGAAGAATGATAATAGTTGTGTGATCGACATTCAGTGGGGATGGGAGGGAGTCTTCGACAAGAGTTGCTAGGGGGGTGATACATAATTATTATGCAACCAGGCGGGTTGTGTAACAACTGCACCATAACCAACAGATCCTCTTCCTTGCCACACCTCTTTCTATTCCTCCAACTTCTGCACACAACTCTGAGATTAGTGTGGAAAGTGAATGGCACCCTCAACAAGCACTCTCTAAAAATGTCCTCTCGAAGCCCTCGAAATACCTCTGCTACCCTTTTCTCTGCTGCAATTCTTTTCGACATTGTTGATGAAAGAGGTACAAAAAATGCACAAACAAAAAATTATTCAAAAACACAAAATTAATCCACACCAGAATGCTACGACATTCAAAAGTCTGTTTTATTGATTCTTCAGAACATTACACAATGCCTGAAAAATGAAGAGGACTTCAATAGAAACAATAGAAACTTCTGGACAGCAATTACACCATATAGCAGTTACAAAAAATAGATGCAGGACAGAGCATGCGGTAGAATAGAGCATAAATGTAGAACATGCAAAAATAACTACTAACTATGTTTAGCCTATGAGACCGATGACTAAAGTAGTGGAGAAATTAATAGATTCCTCCAACAGTTGATAATAATCGCAATCATTGCCCTTTTCTATAACGAGGAGCGGAATGAATATATACAGGAAATAGGCATGGTTTGGCCAATAGTTTTATGCTTTTAAAATCTGTTTGCATGCTACGCTTTCAGTTTTCTTCTTGTTTTCTTAATCCTTTTACTTTGCTCAATAAATCTGCATGTCTTCTAAAACTTCTTTATATAGAGAGCTTTGTAGCAGAATTACATACAGTTAAATAATAAAAAAATGAAATAGTTTGCTCAGCTGCGAGCAGACAAACCCAAAACTCTACATATAACTAAATAAATCAAAAGTAGGTTAATAAAGTAGGGTTCCTACTCTTTCCGTTTCATAATTGGTGGAACTTGAACTAGATTTTCTATATTTGTCTATCATAATGACTAGTGGCGCTTGAATATATGTCCTCTCATAACACATGTTAAATATTTATAGCAATAACATCAACTTATTTATCTTATTTTTTAGATTAGAATATCTAATTTTTAAAATTGATAGTTATATATTTTTTTATAGATATTAATATATATTTTTTATTTGGTAAATTTATGTTTCTATTTTTATTTTTAGACTATGATCTTAATTTTTTAAATCCATAAATATATATTTATTTAAATTTCTTAATATAATTTTATTTTTATTTTTGTATGTATTTTTTTTTAGTCTAATAAAAAATTTAATCAAATCAATGCATATAAGTAGTAATTTCTTTAGATTTCTATAGTGTAGAGTGTTAGTATAAATATAAGCAATACTAATATTAAATATTAATTGTTAATAAAACTAATTAAAAAATAAAAGCATTAGCTTTGTGACTAAAGAATTAAAGTAATTGGTATGATGTTGAAGCATAAATGTTTTAGGACTAAAAAACAATCATGATAATTTGTAATTTGGTTTGAGATTAGAAATTGTTACATCTATGAAGGGTCAAGTCTATAGATCTGTATCAAGTACACACTCAAAAATATATCCTATACCTACAAAAATGATTTGGCAAGATGCAGACTTTTGCTTTTTGTTTCACCTAATATACCTCTACTTCATCTACATTCTTTTGATATCTAAAGATTGACACTATTTAGAATATTTTTTAGAGATTGTTTTGTGTTGGGAGGACACACACTCTCAAAAGTTAAACTCCAAGAAGGTTAGGTAATAGATTGAGGACAACATTTTTAGCATTCATGTGCTTCTAAGATGAATATGTAGATCTAGATTTATTTTAGAATATAGGTCAGGGTGTTTCCTTCTCTAAATGAAAATGATCTTACATATATATTCCAATAAGTAGTACAAATATATGTTTTCTTAGTTCTAGGTGAGAAGATAATGGGTATGAGTTAAAAAAAAAAAAAGAACTTCAAAAGTTTAGACGTCAAATTTGCAAGTGTATGGTTGATTTTATGACTATGGACACAACTTGGTAAATTATGAGATCAACCCCATTTTATATCTCATTGTTCTACTTCTAAAGAATACAAGAATTTATAATTTTGTGTTATGGTTCAAAGGTTACGTTGAAAATAAGGGAAAACTATCCCTTGGTCATTAGGAAAAAAATATGGTATCATCAAGGTAGGAATGACATGTTTGGGGATCAATGCATGGATATGTATAGTAAATTAAGAGTACTAGAAAACAAAAGAAAATGTGGATAAGGTACAAATAAATGATGTGGGAATGTGCATACATGAAAGAGTAAAAACATAGGGGAAAAACCCTAATTTCACACAAGATTATAACATGTTTCAATATATAAATGTATTAAGAAATAATATTTTCTTTGGATAAAAAATTTAATGGGAAATAACATGGTTAAAAAAATTTACCATTATAATTTTTCCCCCACTTTAGGTACATGAAAAATCCTAGAATGATCATACATGATAAAGTATGTAGAATTCATGCACATACATGTAAAGTAAATATCTAGACACATAAAGCTATAATAGGGGTTCATATAAAATAAATTATTAAAATAATTTTGAACTAATCCCCAAGATGACCAATATGATAACTACTAACAACTAATGATATAGTAACCGCATAAAATCATACCACATAATAGTATATGCGAACGAATATTCTCTTGGTATGAGAAATATTCCCTATTGATTCCTACAACTATGTCATATGGTATTTATCCATATGGGTTATGGATTATGTATGATTGTAGGGACATACTTTTCCAAGTTTCTACCCTAAACCCTCCTAAAAGGGCCAAAAAAATTAGGGCAAAAATATGAAGTGTTTTATATGAAAATAGGGGTTTTTGGACATTTTGGACGCAATGGTGAGGTCTATTTTTTCCCAAATTGTACCTAAATAATTATCATCAATTATTAGTTCCCTTCTCCTAGACCATATGATGCATTAGATACTTTTATCCCTACTGAGAGGGTTGTCACTATATAGTCTATGATGAAAATGTAGTGTCCATGATGATGATATTAGAATCAAGACATGTCATGAATTCATGGATTATGATTCCTTTGTTCAAACAAATGAATTCAAAGAATTTATAATTCAAATAAAAAGTAACGACATAAAAGAAAGGATTGAGAAAGATAAAGAAGGGGTGGACCCCTTATTGCATGAAGAAGTAGAAAAACAAGAAGAGGAGAAGATTATGTAGGAAATTTCTACAATTACCCCTATTGATGGAAGGAGATTGGTTAAGAATAGTGGTATTATTTTGCTACTAGTATGTGATTTAACTTCTAATACTGCCCTTGATGCAATAAGGAATGATGTTGAGTCATACATATCAAAGGAGCAGTATGACAATAAAGCGTTTTGTTTTGGCTTCAACCCAATGTTCCATAAATTGGCAATTTGGTCCATGGGAACAAATACAGGGAATCCAAGGGTAATCGGATCTATTGGTGACATTATAGAGGATGTGGTGATCAAGAGAACTTTAGAGATGATGCCTACCTAAGTAGGTGAATTGATAGTGCATGCATCCATGTTGAGTGTTGACACTACTGAGATGTCACAAGACACGTATGATGAATTGTTGGATAAGCATAATAGGATGCCAGAGGAGTACAATAAGCAAAAGGCTACTACCTCCCAAGAAAAGACAATAATGAAAGCCCTTCCACCCCCTACATCACCTCAATAATTCTCAACTTAGGACAAAGAGACATTATCTCTCATAATTCAAAGATTAAAAGAAGAATTGAAGATGATAAGAGAAAATGAGTAAAAGGATAAGGTAGAGACCTCCAAGGTGGTAACTCAAATAATTCATGATGTCTTGCAGACACAATTTTTTTTGCATTTTACAAAAGTTGGATAATGTGTGGAATGTGTACAAGAACATTCATGAGGACCACCAAAGACATGCTGAGGTAAAAGAGAATTTTGAGAATGTCTGGAGTAAATGGAGCACAAGGGTTGGAGCTCTCAAATAAATGGTGGCACATACGGAAGGTAATATTTAAGCACCTACCAATTTACCACAGTTGATGCAAGCAATTGGGCTATTAGGAGAGATTTATGCTTTCCATGGAAAGGTGGGCATGCAATTGAAAGTTAAAGTAAAAATGTTTAGAGAAATGGAAGAGAGGGGTGTACAACATATCTTGGATGAATAAGGAATACCAAAGGATTTAGTTGCTTGAAAGGAAGAGTTTGGAAGTCTATTCCCTTTCTTCCAAAATTTCATCCACATTCCAGGGAAGATTGATTATGCCAATTTGAATAATGCTATTCATGAAATGTTTAAGATGGAAGTAGATTTGGACATATTTGTAAAAGAGGGTAGAGCAATAGTTGATGCGAGATACAACTTGCATAATTCCAATGTGAAAAATTTATTGGATACCCAATGGCCTGAGGAGGAGGAGTAAAACACATGGCTTGAAAAGTTTACAAATTAAGCCTATGTTATAACAATGTTTAAAAGTTGTCTCCTCCTTAATTGAAAAGTTGCTGAAACAGGTTGTTGATGTGGAGGGTGTGCTTTATCTCTTTCTCTTTTTATGCTTTATGTTTTAAATTTTGAAATCATGTGAAGATGAAGCAAAAGGTATATTCAGTTAGTTAGAAAATCATCTTCTTCAACATGATGCCTTTTGGAAGGTAGGAGTATCTTCTTCAACATGGGGAATATTCAATTTTAAAAAGAATAACTTTCTCCTTCAATGTGCACTTTCCTAGGGACATGTAGAAATTTCTTCAACAGCTTGATGGTGACTGTTTTGAGATGTTTCCTCATAATTGGTTGAGGATTTTACTTTTGTAACTATATGTCAAATGGAAATGTGACATGTGTACATGGTTGGATGCTTGTTTCCCCCTTGTTTTATAAAAGGGATTTCATGACCATTTTGAAAGTTTGTTGATTGATCTGTCAAGAGAAATTTTGTAATTAAAGACACACAAAATAGAAGTTGAGTTTTTGTCTAGGTTGTTGAGTCTTTTTTTTCTACAAATTATATTGTTGTATAATAGTACTAGCATTTGAATAGAAGAATGGCATAATTCTGAAGCCATTTCTCTCCTATTATACTCTTTGCATAAATTACCAATAAAATTTGATCAAGGATCCTTCATTTTGTCTTCATTTTCTTCCAATGAATGTATGGTTTTATCACTATTCTAATTCAAAGAATTAGTTAAAATACTTTGATGAAAGTATAGGTTTATGCATGTGTGTGTAGGGATTTGATAAGTAGTTTTGGTTCAAGATATTTGTGTGCATTGTTGTAAAGAAATATGGTAAATGCTTAGTGATGTTAGGTTTTAAATTTTGTTATGCATCATGATTTGTTTTGAATTTAACTCCATGCCCTAGGTTAAGGCACTAGTTTGGGATTTGCATTTGTGTTGCATATTCATGATCTTTCACAAAAAAATACATTCAAATCATTAAATATTTACTGTATGTTTGGAAATGTATGTTGGAATGAAGTTCTCCATATTCTCATTTTTTAGAGTGTTAAATGCTATGTAGGATTAGCTAAATCTTTGAGGTTTTTCATCTATCGAGCAACATATAGAAGAATATATCTGTTATTTTATAATTTATGAGGTAATTGGCACAAGAGTATCTTAAGTTGCATTGTAGGGATCAACCTCTTGAGTTTTGGAGAGCCAAAAGTGTAGAGGGAAATTTTTGTAAACTATCACTTGTTCGTAATAATCCTCCATATAATTAACCATTGGAAATGGAAAATCCATAGATTATATGTTTGATAAGCTTCAGTATTAAACAAACACTAACAGACTACAACACATGAGAATGAGAGGCAAGGGAGCTGCAAGAGAGCCGTTTAGAATTGAGATTCAAAAAAGCACTTGGGAAGGACAACAAGAAATCCATGAGAGTCATTTTGGATCAATAGTTAATTGAAAAATAGAATTATCAATTTGAATTAATATCAATTGCAAAGTTGTTAAATTTTGAGAATTTTGTTGAGCCATTGAATTTCATTACAAAGTAGTTCATTGCAATATTTTGGTAGAATGTGGCTCATTTTATTATGAATTAGGGGATGAATTATGTTTGGGTAGTGAGAGGGTTGTCTGCGTTAATTGATTCTTAATTTATTAACTAATTTAGGCTAATTAATTCCCATCAACTTTTCCTTTGATATTTAATTCCACTTTGAAATGAAACTAACTCCCAAATTTAAAATGCACTATTTAAATTGATTTCCAAAGATGAATTTCAAAACTTCTTTATGTACCTTAGTATAATATTTAAAGCTCAATTAAAGACTTTGAAGTTTAAATCTGTATATAATAAACTGATCAACAAATTCACGTTCAAATACGCTCAATCATGTTGTCAATAAATTATTAATTCAATAAACTCAAACACTTCATTGCTTAGATAATTAATAAACATTAATACTTATCTTTGAAATGCGTAAGAAACCTCTAACTATTGCTAGAATGGGTCTCTTTGGTTCACCTCTTCCGTCTCAGGAGTAGTCCGGGAGGAGTGCAGACTTGGTTGCTCTACATGAGTGCTGGTTCCACCAGAACAATGCTCAACACCTCCCTCAGGCACAAACATGCCCTCGCCGTGACTGTCTCCAGTGCACGACTTAGGCCTCGTGTTGGGACACCCATTGTAGATGCCCTTTCTCCGCCCTGCACTCTCACAGCCCTCAAGCAACCTTGAAACCCCATTCTCGCACTTGTCTTAATTCTGATTTTCCTTCTTTTTTTTTCATGTCTCCTTTCCAAGTTTCACACGAATGATTTATATATATTTTAAGGTGGTTTCAAATCATCACACCCTTTCACAGTTGTTTCTTTTCAACAATTATTTAAATAAATAATTAGGCTTCCCCTTTTAAAAAAGAATGTTTATTCATTCTTTAATCTCTCTTTTACCAAAGGATTTCTGTGAATATCCCTTTATTTCTTTTCCCCTTTTACCTCTAAAGGGTTATTTAATAGATTTTATTTCTTTCTCTTGGGGAAAAATACATAACACAATTTTATCCCTCAATTCTTTTCCATTTAATCCTAGACCATTAGATTCATTCATATGGATCAAAACATAAACTTTCCATCATGTGACAAGTGTCACTCTCACATGTGACTAACTAAGACCTTGTATAGTTCATTCAATCTAGACACTTGCCCAAAATTCAAATAAATTTTTCATTTCATCCATTTATTTCATACTGTAGGTCTCCAAATATCAACCATTCACATAAGGATGTTTCCCTAATGCACATCCTAAACCTAGCCCTTATCCCTCATGTGACACTTGTTAGATGACTACAAATTTAATCCAAACCCTAATCCTTATTCTTCATTATGGCCATCCATCAACCAATGCATGTTGGCCCTTGATTTTCCTCATGAAAATTTTGTAAATTAGAGGCCTCTGATTCCATTTTGATATCTTCTCCCATCCTGTTGTTATGTTTCTAAATTTTCTATCTACTTCTTTTGTAGCTTGCCTAATATTTCATTAGCTTAGTCTCATGCTATCCATTTGATCTACCATCCTATCAATCCTATCATAATGCTACTAGTATTATAAGAAACCACATCCCATAAATACATCAAAGTAGCACATCAAGAGAGTGTTGAGTGCAACTCTTCTTCAAGCTCAATCAAAGAAGGAAGGAGTGAACATCGTAAAATGTTTCATTATTGCATTTGAATCTTTATGTCATTTCATTTTTTAATTCTTTTTATCTTAAAAAATATTAAGGAGGGAGTTGAAATTGTAGAGGGGGGTATGTGAATGAATGCTATAAGGAATCTTGTGTGGCAGTGAAGAATAATCCCTATGAAAAGAATGAAGAATTTAATGGGTAAATTTTATATGAGGGGAAAGGAGAATAGGAATAGAGTTAGCAAGAGGAGAGAAACTTATAGTGGAATTTATAAAGGTTTAGCCACTGCCATTCTAACTATTGCTCCTTTTAATTTCCATCCTTCTTCTTTATCTTATTATCACTCTTTTTCATCTTCTTTGTTTTCTCCTCTTCAAGATCATCTTATCCACCCATGGATGATTAAAATAAGCTTTGTTATATCATAGGAACTATTTGAAATTGGGAAGTAATATTGGACCTCTACTTCTTGTACCTCTCATTATTTTAGATAGGACCTACTCTGTAGATGCCTCCTTAACAAGGACACATATCTCTTGTTGTTTTATCTAGAAGTAATATTGCAATGAGACAATGTTGCTTCATGTTGTGCAAGTGTCTATGGATTTAATTTTGTATCCACCTAAAATCGCCTCCTGAAAATTCCAATACCATCAATTCACTTCACATGCTTACTTCTAAAATAATTAAATAAATTATATTTAGGTAATGAATTGTCCTAATTTGTTTTCCAACATTAACTAAATAATGCTAATTATTTAATCTAACTTTTCTTCTACTGTCAATTGAATAAATTAAGACTATTTATTTAATTAATCAATCTTTTGATATTAATTATTTGCACAAGTTAAAGCATGATTAATCAAAGAAAATCTTGTCCAAGTCCTTAGAATGCGCTGTCTTAATCAAAATTTATGTGTACACTGACCCATGCTTCATGTTGCTTCCATTTACAATATGCCCCTATTTTGGAAAATTGGGGACCATTATCTTATGACTTTAGTTGAGTCACAATTATGTTTCTAGAATCCCTTCTAGTCGTTGGTAAAATTCACTTGTCATAGTTGTCACATTTTGCACATTTTCATGCTTTACTTTTGTGTTCCATTTGGTCACCAACCACCTTCTCCTTGCACATTTATCTTCGGGTGATCCCGCAATAGTGGTTTACAATTTTTGGCCAAGCTGGACACTGAAATTATTTTTTTAAACTAAATCTTCACATCCGGATAGCTATAGTGGCTAAACCGTGAAGAATTTGAAGATAATACAAACTAGAGTCTCATCAAATTTTGTCTGTAGATTCTAAAAATATTTTTTTCAAAAATTTTTAAATTAGCTCTTGCATTTCCTTTTCCACTTCCCACAAAAATGGTTTTTTCATAAAACAACATTTTAAAAAGTGACGTGAGGACCTGTATAACGATAATTTTTTTTCCATGAAGGATAAAATTTAATTCTTTCCAAATTCTAGATTCAGAATCTAACATTTTCTCCAAGTGAAGCTCTTAATTTGGTTAGACAGCTCTTTTATTATTGAATATTTTTCTTTTTAATCAAATTTCAAGTCAACCAATTACAATTCGACATAGCATGACCGTGATAACGATAACTTTTTGTATATATCAAATTCTTTATTTTTTGTTGATCAAGGACTTCAATATCCGGTGCACTCATATTTCTAATTTTTTAGATAATCTGCTATTTTTCCACATGTGCAGAATAGAGACCTTCATTTTTGATGAAAAACCTATGTTTAATAAAACTAAAAAAACAAATATATAATAAAACCAAAGCATATTAAGATTATATTTTTTGGATAGCTTGTTCCGAGGACTACTTGATTCCAGTTGGGTTTGTGAAGATTCCTCCATTTTCATCATCAACCCAAGCTCTGAAGTGCCAAAATTTAGGGTTTTTTTGTGTCTCAGAGGAGGGATGAGGGATAAGGGGGGTTCGAGTGAACCCTTAGGGGTTCGCTCGAACTAGGGTTCATTCAAACCCCCCTTTTATAAGGGCTTTTGTTGGCATTTTTGGTGAGAAAGCATTAAAAGGGTTCGCTTGAACCCAGGTTCTAGCGAACCCCTAATGGGTTTGATCGAACCGGTGGGTTCATACGAACCCCTAAAATCAATTTTTTTTGATGCATTCATTTTCTGTGAGTTTTCCTTCCTCACTTCAATTGTAAACCACTATTGTGGCTTCACCCCTTCATGAAATAGATTTTAGTTTTGTCATGTTTGCACTTTATTGATATCTTTGTCACAAATTTTTACAATCTTTCTGTGTCATTACTAGCATTTTGTGTAATTTCATCATAATGTTTTGGATTTCAAAAATCATGTACATTTTGAACTGTCCAATCATGAATTTAAAATATAAACTAGGTTCAAATGATTTTAGAATATGAATTTTCATCAAACATGATTAAATTTATATTGACAATTCAAATTATATATCCCAAACTAGAATAATGAATTTTGATTT
>VDFB02322803.1:0-22218 GCA_007258455.2 Sequoia sempervirens
CCTTTGAATGATAGATAAACTTGAGTTTAAATATTGAATAAAGGAACATCTTTGTGGGTATTTCTAGAAATGTGTTTGAAAACAAATGTTTTTTGAGAATGAACAATAATGTCTACCCTTTGTAAGGGATATATTGAGAAGTTCATTTCATACTAAATGAAGTTGGTATATTGGGATCTCATACACGTATAGTTGGTAGTGATTTATACTATCCCTCTATAAGATTTTGAAAATTTGAAAAGATAATTTCTAGAGGCATTAAATGTCATAAACTTAATCTTATTTAAGGTTAACAACATTTTTTTGATCTAGTAGCTTCAAGTTGTTTTGGAGCCCATTATAAAGAGGACCAAATTGTAAGCAAGCATAAAACAATTATAAGAACATGATGTGATAAAAATAATGTCTTTAACACGAGTAAGTTTCTACATGAAATAGCCTATTACATCAATATCAATACCAAAGCATATGAGAAGAGGGTATTCCTAGTTGGACCCAATTATAATTTTCATTAATTGAGAGACTATAAGGAATATAAAACTACTAATTGTTGTCTCATAATCTTATGATAGAAATAGTGAAGGTATATGAGGTCAATAATCCATAGTTTCTTGAAAAATGTTTATAATAAAAGACTTTAAAAGACAACATGGAACATGAAGGGTGAAAAAATTGATCTGTAACCAGTAGGATCTCAAGTGTGTGCGCTCCTTTTTTCAAATTTTTGAGCTTCTACGTTTCCTGATGAATCAGCTCGGTGGGAGCCCTATAAGGGCTCCCCCACCCATGAACTCTGTTCCTTCCCAGAATGTCGCTTCCTTCCCTTCGCCTTTTGGGGGGACTAAAAGTACACTTGAAGCTTCACATGTTCCTTGTCCTAGGGATTTGAATGGGCCTGTTTCTTCTTCTAGGGGTAAGGACAAGTTGTTTGCTAGTGAGAAACCTGTTTCTTTTGTTGAAAAGCTTGTTGGCTGAAAGGCTTCGATAAAGGTGCCTCAAGATTCTTTGTTTGCTTTCTGCACTGTAGAAGGGGATGAAGTGGATGTCCCAGATGTTATCTTGAATGATGCTTTGGAAGGTTTGAAGCTATCCTTGGTTGGAAAGTTTTTTGCTGGCCATCCTAATATTGATCAGGTACATAAGCGGGCCTCTAACACTTGGAATCTCAAGGGTAGTGTTTCCATAAGTGCTACGCCTAAAGGTCTTTTTTTATTTACCTTTGTTATTCATGAGGGTATGATAAGGGTTCTCATGGGAGGCCCTTGGGATTTTGATAGAAGCTTTAAGAATATTCTATCCTTGTGCAAGTGGAAACTAGGGTTTGATGCCTCCGCTGACCTGGGTAAAGTTGCCCCTACCTGGGTTAGGCTCCTTGGTTTGCCTTTGGAATTTTGGCATCAAAATGTCTTTAAGGGTATTACTGATTCATTTGGCACCTTGTTTACGGTGGATAAGGTTACCCTTCTCAAGACTAGATTGGTTTATGCTAGAATGTGTGTGAATGTTGCTGTTAACACAATTCTTCCCACCTCTGTGGCCTTAAAATCAAGATTTGGTAGATGGGTTTAGTTGTTGGAATATGAGAAAGTGTTGGTCTTCTGCCAAGGGTGTAATAAATTTGGCCATTTACAAAATGTTCGCAAAAAGGTCCCTCTTCAACCTAAAAAGCCCCAATAGGGAGTCCTAGAGAGCTCTCCCTTGAAAAATGTGGTTCCAGTGAATTTGATAAAGGAGCCTTTCACTCCAATTTTTGATAATGTGATTGAAAATGAAGAACAAATCCTGAAAGAGGATGTTCCAATGGTTAATAATGATAAGGTTTTTTCTGAGGGAGCTACTGTTGGGTTTAATACTTCGCCTTCCTTATAAAAGCATCTTGAACCACAAAATGGTAATAAAAATATGGATAACCTGTTACAATCATCACATGAATTGGAGGTTGGTGTTTTTGAATTCTAGGAACAACAAAATGAACTTTTGGTGGATAGAAAGTTTGTTAGTTAGATGGAAAAGTTATTAACCTCCTCTCATGAGCCCCCTATGATAGACCTGGTTATGAGGGATGTTCATACACTAGAAGACAAGATTGAGTTGGAAGGAAAAGACAAAAGTAAGAAAAGTTTGATGAATTCTAGTTCCCCTTAGAAGGAGAGGGTGGTTGATGAGGAATGGATAAATACAAAATCACGAAAAAGAAGAAACCAGATGTAGGAGGCAATACAAAATTGGGAAGACCACAACTAAAAGAGTCAAGGATCAAAGAAACAACAAGAGATGTGGTGGTCTTCGCTGGGAGTAAAGCCAGAAAGAAGGGGGGATCTTCTCCCTCTTAGTGTAGTATCAAAGGGATAGTGCTTTTCCTTTTTGTCTCGATGCGTCTGCTGTCTTGGAATGTAAGGGGCCTAAATGGTCCCTATAAACAATATTTGTTAAAAGCCTATGTGGCTGATGTTAAACTGGATGTCCTCTTAATTCAAGAAACCCAAATGAAAAGAGAAAATTTTGAGAAGTTGATAAAGTGGCTTTGGCTTGGTGCTGGTTTTGAAGTTAGTGATGCTGAAGGGGCCTCCAGGGGAAGTGCTACTTATTGTTCCCCTATAGACTTGCAGGAAGGCTACATTTTTGCAATAAGAATTGTCTAATTGTTTCTATGGAAGATAATACAACCTCGACCAAGTGGAATATGGTAAATATTTATGGTCCTAACTCAAGACTGGATAGGCTTGATCTTTGGAATTTGTTGGAGGGTATAATTACTAATAGGAAGGATGAGTTTTGGATGCTTGGTGGGGACTTTAACTCCCTTTTGTATCCTTTAGAAAAGAGTGGAGGTCTTATTGATTTCTTTGATAGCATGATGGACTTATCGAGGTTTCTTAACACGGTGGGGTTAATGGACATTCCTCTAAATGGATCTCTTTTTACTTGGACAAATAGGAGACAAGGTTGTCATCTAATTCAGGTGAAGTTGGATAGGTTTCTTGTTTCCTCCAATTGGAACATTTTGTAAAATCTCTCCTTTTCTGCTTCCCCAAGAACTAGTTTTGATCATAGTGCTCTCCTTCTGGAATTGGATGACAAAATGGCTAAAGGTCCCTATCCTTTCAGATATGAAATAATGTGGTCTCTTCATCTGGATTTTAAATCCCTAGTGGAAGAGTGGTGGAAAGCTCCTTGTGATGGTACCCCCATGTATAGATTAGCTCAGAAGTTGAAAATGGTTAAAGAGAAGGTCAAGGGGTGGAATAAGTACTCATTTGGGAACATTTTTACCACAAAAAAAAATTAAGCTTGGAACTTAAAGAGATCCAAGACTTGATGGAGTTGGGAATTAAGGATGAAGAGACTTGTAACCAAGAAAGGAACCTCAGATCTCAATGGTATAAAATAAATAAAAAGGAATAAATCTTCTATAAACAAAAATCGAGAATTCAATGGTTGAGGGAAGGGGACATAAATACTAAGTTTTTCCACCAATCCTCCTTGAAACACAAAGGAAGAAACATGATTAGATACTTAGTTACTCCAAATGGGACTAGACTTGATAAAGAGGAGCATATTGCTAAGGAGTATGTTTCCTTTTTTTCAATTTTTTCGAAATTGCATAAGGTTGATAATTCTAAATATGATAACTTTCTGCAAGTGATCCCTAATGTTATTACATAGTAGGATTTAAATGAAATGTCTAAAGCTGTTTCCATGAGTGAAGTTAAGGAGGCTGTTTTCTCTTTTGGAGCCTTTAAAGCGCCAGGGCGCCGGATGGCTTCCCTCCAAGTTTCTTCCAGGTCTATTGGGATAATGTCTCCTCTGACCTGTTCAATGTTGTCAGGAATTTCTTTAGGTTGGGAAGGATTTTAAATCAAATGAGCACCACCTTTATTGCACTTATCCCTAAAACTAACGAAGCTACCTCTATGAATGACTATAGACCTATCAGTTTGTGTAACACCGCTTATAAGATCTGCTCTAAGATTATGGTTAATAGATTGAAGTTAGTCTCAAATAAAATGATTGCTGTTAACTAGAAGGGGTTTTTCTAGGGAAGACAAATTTTTGATGCAACTATTTATACTCATGAGGTGCTACATTCTATGGATCACAACAAGAAACATGGTATGGCTTTAAAACTGGATAAATCTAAAGCTTATGACTGGGTCTCTTGGAATTTCCTATTTGCTGTTCTTGAAAAAAATGGTTTTAAAGGTAAATTTTTCAACTTAATCAGATCATGCATTTTGTTTTGATTAATGGGGTTCCTCACGGCTTCTTCTCTGCTAGCCGTGGGCTGAGATAGGGGGACCCATTGTCACCTTATTTGTTTGTCATTGTGGCTGAAGCCTTGGGTCGCAATATCCAAAAATATCTTGCTAGTAAGGCCTTGAAAGGTTTATGTGTTGCTTCTTCCCTCTCTCGTGCTTCACATCAATAGTTCGTTGATGATACCATCCTCTTGGGGGAGGCCTCTTTTTTGGAAGCAAAACAATGGAAAGTGATCCTTGACAAATATGCTAAAGTTTCTAGCCAATACATCAACTACCAAAAGAGTAAAATCTATTTTTTCAATACTAGCTAGATTGTTAAGGATAAAGTGATAAGTATTTTAGGTTTCCAGGAGGTTGATTTTCCAACTACCTACCTGGGGTTACCACTAATCTCAAGAAAACCAAATAGTAACTACTGGAATTATATTGTGGAAAAGATTCAGAAGAAGCTGGTTGGGTGGGAAGAAAAATTGTTTTTTGCTAGGAAGATTCAACTCTTAAAAGCCTCTTTACAAAATATACTTGTCTATTATCTCTCTCTTTTCAACATTCCTACCTACATTGCCGAGAAAACTGAAATGATTCAAAAGGGGTTCTTATGGTCAGGAGTGGAGGAAAGGAAAAGAATGGTGCTTGTTAGATGAGAAGTTGTTTGTACTGCCAAGAGGGAAGGAGGATTGGGGATAAGAAGAATAAAAAGGTTCAATAAAGCTCTTGTGGCTAAAATGGGCTGGTTTCTTCTGGAAGGAGAAAAAGATTGGGTTCAAATTCTAAGGGCTAAATACTTGGGTAATAAGGATGTTTGCTGTTTCCTTAGGAACAAGGAGCTTCCCTATGGTTTTGTCTTATGAAATAACTTGTTTAAGGTGAGAGGCACTCTAACTAAAGGAACCAAGTTGAGAATTGGAAATGGGGTTAGAGCTAACTTTTGGGAGGATGCTTGGTCTTCTTGTGCTCCTTTGTCTGCTAGTGACACCTTGCAGTAGATTATAATTAGATTAAAGAGAAGTGTTGGAAAAAAGGTCTCAAATTATTTAAATTGGGATGATTTGAGATGAAAATGGATTGATTTTAGGAACTATCTAAATGTTGCTATTCTTAGGGGTGGTAGACTGTTGAATTGGGATGTTGCTTTGGCCTCCATTTTGAGGTAGATTGGGAATCCTAACCTTTTCTTAAGAAACATGAATGATGAATGGATTTGGACTAAAAATTCCTCTAGGCAATTTTTAGTTAAATCGGCTTATGAGACTATGGACTTGCAACCTTCCCAATTAGGGATCTTCAATTGGAATAATGTGTGGAGAAAGAACTTAATCCCCAAGATTAATTGCTTTTGGTGGACAGTAATGCATGGAAGGATTCTTACAATTGATAATCTTAAGAAAAGGGGATGGTACTTAGTTAATAAATGTTATCTATGTAATGAAGAGGAAGAAACAATTATGCATCTGCTCTTTCAATGTTCTTATGCTCAGGAAGTTTGGGGATTTTTTCTTAAGAGTTAGATGGTTGACTGGGTTTTCCCTCCTTTAGTAAAAATGATTGCTGATTGCTAGAGTATATGCCCCTACTCTCACAATATAATTGCTGACCTTTGGAGAGAAGTCCCCCCGTTCCTCACTTGGGGTTTGTGGAAAGAGAGGAATAATAGGGTTTTCAGGGATGCTGCTAAAAGTAGTAAAGAACTATGCATGGTTATTAGGAAATAGATTCAAGAGAACATAGAAAGCTGCAAGTATGCCCCTACAAAAAAAAGGGCCTTCATATTAAGAGATGAGAATCAAGCAACAATGGGGCCTCTCTCAGGATCTTAACAATGTTAATTGGGCTAAACAAGTTATTAGGAAAAGTACCATATGGATCACCTCAAACCTTGGGTGGATCAAATGTAAATTTGAAGGATGTTCAAAAGGGAATCCAAGCCTAGCAGTGGTTGGTGGGGTTGTAAGAAATGATCGTGGTATCTATGTGGCTGGATACAACAAGGGCTTGAGAACATCAACAAATAATTTGGTGAAGGCTTATGCTGCATGTACAGGAATAGGTTATCTTAAAGATAATAGTTACACGAAGGTTATTATGGAGGGTGATTCCGAATTAATAATTGACTATCTAAATAATAAAGCGGAGGTCCCTTGGGAGATAAAATATCTATTAGATGATTACAAAAATAGGTTGCAATATTTCCAAAGTTGCAAGATATGCCACACCTTTAGGGAAGGTAATAAGGCTGCCAATGCCTTAGTGAATTTTTTCTTTAGGAAGGAGGCTTTAAATTTTGGGACTTCTCCAATTTATCAAACCAAATTAAGGAAATTATTGCTAAGGATAGAGCAGGGGATTCAAATTATCATGGAAAAAATGGTAATAATTAAAAAGAGAGGCTCGATGTGTTGCCTAGCTTTCATGTGGGTTGCCGTCATTCTTGGGTGGCAATTGGGTAGACTGATAAGATGGATTGGGAAGTACGATTTTAAAGGAGGTGGTACGCCAGATATGAAAGATTTAAATAGAATGGGGTGGAAAGGACAACTTATTTTGGAAACCTCGTGTGTTAAAAAGAAAGGTGTCAATGAGGATATAGGGATCATTATTCACATCTCAAAAAATCTTGTGTTTGATTTTGGAAAAGTCATTTCGACATGTGTTTTTGTCGATGTGAAGGAAGGTAATAAAAAAAGAGTAATCATGGCTCATAAAGGTGGTAGAGTTGTTAGTATTCATTATGACAAGACCTGAAAATATGATATTTGGCTGTGTATTTTGATTGATTATTTTAAACAAGCTACTAGAAGGTTCAAGCTGTTATTCTTGCAAATGAAAAATCACCAAGTCTTAATCAATTTTTTTTTTTTTGAACTACATGTTGCTACTGTTGTGAATGAGGAAGGCTGATGGGACGAGTTTTTTCTTCTTCCTAATAATTATTCTACCAAGGAGAAAACCATGGGTGGCCTAGGAAGCAGATGAAGCCGAGTCAATTTGATTCCTTAAGAAAGAATGCAGAGCTGTGGGGTTTGTTTGAGCGGGCTGGGTTTACCCCTTATTTTGCGGCCATGGAAGGTTATAGCGAGTAGTTGAGCTACAAATTTGTGAACACTTGGAAGGATGGGAAGGTTGAGCTATGTGGTCTTCATTTTAAGGTTGATGCTAAGCTCATAGCCAATGCGATGGGGCTGGCGTATGAAGGGAAGAAGGTGGCCAAGGTAAGCAATGGCAAGTATCAAACTTATATTGACAAGTTTTTCGAGGATAAAGAAAATGTTGAGAGATTTCAAAATGGGTACTCTAGGGTTTTACTTCCTCCACCGTACCATAATGCTTGCTTCTTTGTTATGAAATATTTTACATTGGAAGGTTGGTTTCAATCTGTCCATGGCTATCACTTTTTGATTCTAAATCATATCCGTCATCTTGAGAAAATTAATCTCCCGTTCTTCCTTTTTTCTTCTCTGAGCCAAAGCCTAACAAATGGAGCTAACCCCCCGTTACACCAAAGCCTAATTCGTGCGATATGCAAATATGTTCTTGCTACTTCACCGAAAATATATGTCTTTGTTAAGCTGCTTGAAAACCCTACTCCCAAGAGTTCTGTTAAAATTGAGCTTGTAGAAAGTAGGCCCCATTCCCCGAATAATGACTCTGCTAAAACCACCCCCATTCTTGTGGACTCCCCTTGGTCGTACCTTCTCAAAGTCACCTCGGAAAAGCGTAAAGCGGTCCTCGTGGTTCCTGTTGTGAACAAACAACGAAAAATGCTAACTCATGAGTTGGGGGCTGATCCCAACACTATAATGATACCTAATGGCAATGACAATAGCCCCGAGTGCTCTACTCTGGTGGGTCTAAGATCAATTCAGCTTGCTTTGGCCGCGTTGAAGGGTTCTGACAATAGTAAAAATTCTAAAATTTCAGAAGAGAAAAAGGCAGAGGAGTTTCTGGATAGTAAGGGGAAGAAGGTGGCTAGGGATGATAAGACTTCTTCACCTGAGGAAGTGCTGGATAGCCTTGGTGGTGAGTCTACTGAGGAGGAGGAAACAAATTCAGAGGAAGTGGAAGATAACCGGGAGGAGGAGAATGATGATTCATAGGATGAGGAAGGGAAGGATGATGAAGAGGACATGAAGGAGGCTGTCGATAAAGGTGATGATACCAATGGCCCAGATGTTAGGGAGAGTTCTAACCCGGGGAATGAAGTTTCAAAAGATTCTAAAGGAAATATGTTGGGTTTAGTCACTGTCAGAATTCAAAGGGTGGAGGAAAGGGTGGAGTTGTTGGAAAAAATGGTGGAAAAGGATGATAAAGCTAGTAGATTCCAGGCACTTGAAAATGTAGTTAAAAATCTATGCAGGGTAGTTGACGCTGTCATGGCCACTATCTTTGGTCAAGGAAAGATTAAGAAACAATAGAGGAAAAAGGTGAATGAGGATGAGGCTAATTTTTCTAGAAAAATGGAGCTTAAAGAAAAATTTGAAGATTTTGTTGAAGACCTACTGAAGGCCTGGAGTTGGATTGAGGATGCTTGATCCTCTGCACTTGTCCCTTCTATTTTTTTCCCTTTGTTATCATGATGTTTTATTGCTACTCTATAAGATGTTTTGTTGGTATAGGCCGTAGGTGCCTGGATAGTTATTTCCTTAGTTTAATTATTGTGATGAACTCTGGTTTCCGACTTGCTACTCTTTTAAGGTTATGTTGTTATAACCTGCTTTTGTTTATGGATATTATGATGAACTGGTTCAATTTGTTAGGGATTATTGATAGGTTTATAATGTTTGATGCGAAGGGTATAGGCTAGTGTGTTTTGTTTGATTGGGTTTGGGGGAAGTGGTTATCTTTCTGTTCTGCTTCCTCTGCAGTGTTGTTTTGTTCCTGATGGTCTTTGGTTTGTTGTCCTTTTATATGGGTTAGGGCCCTTTCCTTGCTCAATCAATCAAAAACATGAAGGGTGAAGGTATTGATTTGGAAATCACTTAAGAATCTTGTCTTCGCACTTCGAGGTTGGCACATTTTGTGTTTAAAGAACTTCATATCCAATATTGTGACATATAGTTTGGTGAATGTATTTACTAATATATTGATCATTTATTTGCTTAGATTTGAGTTGTACCCCAATTTTTGAATAGGATGGGTAATTTGTTTAAATGGATGAATGTAATTGGTGAATAAATTTTATTTGCACTGTATTTAAGGAACTCTTCTCAAGATCCTTCTTAATCAACCACCTTCCTTGAACTAAACTTCCAAATAGCTCGTAAAATGTCTAATGAGAAAAACAAGAATATAAAGGGGAAAATGAAGAGATTCAAATAAGTGACTAGTTAAAAATATAATAAACAAACTTAGCATAAGAATGTATCATCTTCCTTATGCTACTAGCTAAAACATTCAAGTGAATAATATTTCAAACACTTGTTTTTTCATAATTACGTAACATGTTGTCAAAACCCACATACATTTAAAGATTATTCTAATGTCAAAATTGCACACCCTTACAATTTAAAGTTATGTTTTGCGCTCACTTTGATGTAAATCCCCTTAGTGTGTTTCTAGGTTCATTTCAACCCTTGTGTTGGCCTTTTTATCTCCCATGGTGCAAAGGCCTTGTTACTTGTCATCTCCTTTTATCAAGTTGATGTTATAGTTGTGAAAAACTTATGTTTTTCTTGTGTTTTGTCTTTTATACAACTCAAATTGTTTGGACACTGCTGCTAGTGTCCCATGAATTCTCATTCAATGGTTATTTTTGAGTGTTTTCCCACTTATTAACCACCCAAGTTATTGATAACTGCTTGGAATGAATTTGAACAAGTCACCAACCTTTCCATCTTCCCTCCTACCTCTCATTTTGAATGGATATTTTTTTTTTACGAATCTTAGCTCTCTTTCACACACATTGAAACTCTCTTGCACTCTCTTAGTCATCTACAACTTCTTACAATTTTTATTGATAATAGTACCTCCATGTAAGCACGTCAACATTCCTACAATACTTTTCTACACCACTCTTTTTCTCTTTTATTTCCTTAAGTTCTAAAGGTGATCTTGCTCTTGTTCCTTTTCTCTTATTTTCTCTATTTCTTCATTGTTATTGCAACTTATTTTGTTCCCTTGAGCACCTTAGAATACTCACATCATGCAATCTTTCATATGTCATATTGTCATTGTTATTTTCTAGATACACAGATTAAGAAGACACATTATTTTTCAATCTTTCTACCTTGGTTGTCTATGGAGGTTGAAAGACCAACATAGGGGCTTGATTTGAAGGAAAGCTCTCAAATAGTTAGAAATTTTTCCTTTTCTTTGTATTTGTAGGTGCTTTGAGAGAACTCAACTACATAAAGGTTTGCATGTGCTTTCATATTTGTTATTCATTTCTTTTTTCCATTTATTACAATGTAAATCTTTTCATTCGTTGTATTTGTTTATA
This sequence comes from Sequoia sempervirens, assembly GCA_007258455.2. Taxonomy (NCBI): domain Eukaryota; kingdom Viridiplantae; phylum Streptophyta; class Pinopsida; order Cupressales; family Cupressaceae; genus Sequoia; species Sequoia sempervirens. The sequence goes on from VDFB02322803.1 coordinate 10,699, forward strand.
TTTTTATCATTTGGTATACTGTTGATAAATTCCATTTTTTGGTTTTACAAATCAAGTGAACTGCTAGATAAAATCAAGACATTTTTTTAAACTCTTTGATAAATTGGGTCGTATAGATGACAATGCTAAGTGCAAATAGTGACTTTCATCTTTCGGTGCTAGGGTCTTTATTTTTTGCTATTTAATTTGTTGAACTTAGTTTGTCAATTTTGTATTTCAAATTCTAATAAATTAGCATTTTCATTTCCTATTGTTGATGTTTTTAGCTTCGGGGGGTATTACCCCAATCGGCCATAAGTCAAGTCAGATTAATTATAAATTTTTATTCAATTTGCTGGGTCGGCTCAAGTGGAGTATGACACTTAGAATTGTATAAATAGGAGAGAGACTCTCCTCATTCAATCATCAATTCATTCATTCAGTTTGCTATTTGGTGATCAAGAAGGAAGTTCGCTACCACAAAAGTCTTAAGGAAGAACATGAATTATTTTATAATAGTGCTGAATTGTATCATTATACTATGCCTATTTTGGCTTGATTCTCAAGTGTTATTTTGCATTGTTGTATCTGGACTATCTTTAATAAAATATTGCTAGATTTTTCTCCCTTGAGTAGAAGGGTTTTCCTAGGATAAAAAATATTGTGTTCACTATTTTGTGTTTATTTTTTTGCTTACTGTTCATATCTGATCTAAAATTAACATGGTATTAGAGCCAAGGTTCAAGAAAAAATGATCAGATTTGATTAAACATAATTTCGAGTTGTGTGGAAGACAATTTTTTTGTTTAGGGCAGTTACTGAGAAAAGAAGATGGTGGCTGGCGTCAAAGTAGAAGTTAGGCTTGATGGGGCTTCAGACAATCAGTGGGAGATTCCAGTTTCCCAAGATTGATTGCCTACAAGTTGGATCACCCATGTTCATTACTGGCACTAGATTCACCATCGGGCATATACCAGGAGTCACAACAATGGCTTCCGAAATATTGAACACCAACGATTGTGTAGCACTCTTGGTGGAGGGACCCCATAATTCATCAATAGAATTCTTTATCTCATGGAAGAAGGCTGATCGAGAGAGTGCATCGGTTCAATAATTGGGTGTCTTTCATTGAGCTTTGATTTTGAGACATCCCATTGCCGCTTGCTCTTTGCCAAAGCTAGGTCACACCACCTTTTCTTTCCTAGATCACGGCTTTCATGCATCATCACTTGCAACTCGATCAAGCACAAACATCTTATGGCTATACCTTGAACAGGAGGAGTATCTCAGTTTCACGAGTTCATCACATTGCTGCTGCTAGATATTCATGGATATCACAATCTGGTTTGTGGCACATGTCACTGGGACGACACTTCAATGTCGAGATTGGTTATATATACAATCATTGGTAATAAATCGATTTCCAGGTTATTGTGCTCCAATTCCCTGAGGTTATTCTACTAATTCAAACTATGTATTGGTGGTTATTGAGTTCTAGTTGCTTTTTTTTATTAGAAGCCGTACATACATTTCTTGTGCGATGCTAGTCTAAGAGTGGCGATAAATGACTTGCTGTTGTTGTGTTTAATCAATGAATTTGATATCTCTGTATCACCTTTGTGATCTGAAACCAAAGTTAATTCGATTCCACTCTTGAGATCTGAGTGTTTCCTTCAATGCTAGATATATTAATAACAGGAGTCAATTCGTCATTCGTTGTTTGAAGGAAATTTGATCATAGAGGTTAAGCAATACAGAGCCACATTTCAGATGGATTATGGCTTGGTATACTGAACTCAAGATTAGAACATGAACACAAACATATGGTAACACAATTCCAGCTTGGACAAATCATTTGTGGCATGCTTGCCGATATAGGGCCCTTTTGCTATCCTTACAACAAAAATGTTGGAAAATGTGTCTCAATCTTACTAGCAAGAAACTCCTGAAAGAGTAAAGTCGGTGTGACATTCTTTCTGTCTGGCCGACTAGCAGCTGTGTAACCTTGTGGAATGCTCAGGTCGCCGAGACCTTGTTGCTGTTTACCGACTGGAGTTATCGCTGAGACTTTCCTGTCGCTGTGAGTTTTCCTACCTCTCTTCGCCCGGGGAGATCTCTTGCCGACGGTTTGGTTCCTATCGGATGTCTTCGGTGAGACTCTTGGTGAGAGGTAGCATTGGGGAGAGGTGTGACCTTTGGAGACTCTTAGCGATTGAGGATCTCTCATCGATGGTTTAACTCTTCGGTGTGACCTGAAGGCTCGTTGGAAGTCATAGCGATTGTTGAAGTCTCGCCGACAGTAGGACACTTTGGTGTGACATGGAGGCTAGCTAAGACCTTGTTCTGACTTGTTGGTCTAGCCGATGTATGTGTTCGTGCTGGGTGTAGGGGAGACTCTTGCCGATAGTCTGGTCAGAGTGATATCTACTGTCGGGTGCTTTCGGTATGATCTCTTGCCAATGATTGTTGGTCTCAACTTTGTAATGTCCCCACTTTGGCCATACGCTCTTCTTTGACTGATAACCTATTTCTGAAAATCCGTAGGTCGATCAGAAGTGAAATTAGGGTTTCCTTGCTTGGAGATTTGTGGCATTTCTAGGTATTTACTATTTTTAGTAAATACTAATTTTGGCAATGGTTCAGTTGTCACCTTCATTAAGTCATTTTCAGTTGGAGCAGTTGTTATTATGGCTTGGTCTTCAGAGAGCTTTATTTGGTGAAAAATATTTAATTAAAGGCATTATGTTTTAATTCTCTGTTGGCACCCCCTTGGCCTAAGGAGATAACTTAAGTTGTTTTTAAAGTGGGGCCATGAAGGGTACGCCTTCATAAAGAGCTTTATTAATTTTATTAAGAACTTTATTCCTTGAGCAAAAGTGGACGCCACTTTTATATTATTTGAATAAAGTGAAATATTTGGAGGCTTTTGGGACGCCACTTGAGAAGTTGACTGGTCTTGGGAATTGGAAAGGTCTCTTGTGTCTTTTGAGCTGCTTCTCAGGAAATTGAAGAGTTTTGTTGAGCTCTTATTTATTGAAGGCTTTTGCTCCAGCATTTCATCCATCAATTACCTTACTGTTATGCTGTCAAAATGACTATGGACATTTTGCTATTGCTTCGAGGATGCTACCTCCTAGCCCCTTCCCAATTCTGTGTTTGAAAAACAACACCTAGTTGGAACATTGCTGCTTCTCACATCAGACTAGCAGATTGAGCAACAAAGGTTGAGAATTTTGGTGAATTCTACAGTTTTGAAGTTCCTGGTTTTTACACAGCTGAAGCTGAGTTTTGTTCATAACTTCTGAAGTGAATTTAATTTGGTTCTGGGTACTTTGGCCATGCATTAGTTGACTGAAGGCGCCACCTTTCACAAAATATGGGAATTTATTTCCAAGTATTCAATTTTATCTTGCAAAATCGATTTTTAGTGAAGGTCGTACCATCTTGAGGTACATTGGAATTCGTGCCAAATTAATTGGAGTCTTTTGTGGCTGTTTTTGGATTGCATCTTGGGCGCCAGTCTTCTAGGGAGCTTTTGCAACTTATTTCACGTCATTCGGAGGAGAATTGAGTGAGTTATGAAGATTTCATTGATTCTCATAGTTGCAGATTGATATTTCCAGTTTCACAGTTTTGTATCAGATTGTAGTAGTTCTGATTTCTGATTTATTATTTGCTGTTAGAAAGTTCTACAAACATTGAAAAACATCTATCAATCTTGTGTTTGAAGATTATTGTAATTTCTAAGTAATTTGCAGCTTATTATTCATTTGTACAAACTGCAAACAGTAGTACTGTTCCAGTTTTTAATTGCTGCAATTTCTTTCTGTATCTTCTCACATAAGTCCCCTGGATGGTTTACCGCCAGTGTGGTTAATTTTATTGTAATATCTCATACCCACTCATAGTGGTGAATCCCCACATGCATTGTGGATGCCCGCCGCAGCGGATGAATTGCTTTTATTTGTAATCTTTTCCCCCCACTGTTTGGTGGTAGCGTGGAATTGTTTCTCATGGCTGGTTATCCGCCTAATAGTTCATAATTTCATTTTCCTGAACTCCGTCATATGTTAGCACCTAAGCCCTCAGGTGGGATCTTGAGTGCATTCTTGGCCCGTTGAGTAGTTCTATTCCAAGTTCAGTTTCTTCAGTTCAAGCTCAATATCTTCCATTCAAGTTCAGATTTTAATTTGAGGCTAACGCTAATCATATCATCTATTGCTGGTTATTTTGTGAATTTCCTTCAAAAGAATTGGTTAGCATATTTCAGTGGTATCAGAGCCGAAGACCCTGCCATCCTGTGGCAAATTTGCAGTTGTGTATCAGATGAGTGACAGAGATCTCCGGTACTACACCGATAGTCAGAGCAGATTTTAGTTCAGCTCCTTGTGGTATCTAGAAGTTGGCAGTTAGGCATGGCTAATGAAGAAGAGATGAAGTTGGCAGAGACTCTCTTTATGGTTGGAAAGAGACTTGGTAAAGAATTGCAGTCAAGAGAAGATGAACAAAACATTCTTCATTTGTTAGAACAATGTTTGAGACAAGTGAAGCAATCACCTTCAGAGAAAATGGAGTTGGCCCTAGCTCCTACAGTGAATTATTTGAACCAGCCCTATTGGTTGGGGCATCCTGATGAAGAAACCAAGCTACTGATTTCTTCCTGTTTCATGGAGATAATAAAAATTGTAATTCCCCAATTGCCCTATGAGGTTGAAACTATGAAGACCATATTAAATATGATAGTGGAAAGTTTTCAAGACCTTGATGAAATTGATAGCAATCAGTACTCCAGAAGAGCTACTATATTGAAGATGTTTTCTAAACTCAAAACAAGTATTTTGCTGGTTGAATTGGGTATGCAAGATCAAATATATTATTTGATCCATTACCTCTTTATTTCAACTTGGAGTGAACCAGAAGAGGATGTAGTTGCAGCAATGAGGAACATTTTAATTTTAACTATCAATGAGATGGATGACATTCCAAAATCCGTCTTAACTTTTCTGTTAAACATTCATGAACAAGAAGGAAAGGATTCCTCTACTGCTGATATGTTGATAAGAGATTTGTTCATTCAGTGTGATAGAAAATTGAAGCCACACATGAGGAAGATAGAGCAGAAAAATGAGGTAGTCATTAATGCAGAAGTCGGAAATAAAATATTGTTTCTCAATGATTGTAAGGTTGTTTCTCAAGAAATACCTATTGATATGCAGTTGTCCGCACATGCTGAGGGTGAGTGTAGGGAGGCAACATCAATTTTGAATACATATGAAGAATTTATGACAAGTGACCAAGAAGATTTCTTTGGTATGTATGTGGATGCTAATGATAAAATCAGCAACACATCTATTCATGATGGGTTTGTTGAAGATAAAAATGATAAATTAATCAAAGCAGCCAGCTTTGATGACTCTTATTTCCAGTATGATGACGGTGGCGAAGGCGGTAGTGAGCTTGATCATCAAACTAAGCTCTTGGAGGAAGTTACCGATGAAGATTTCAGTTTGAATGGAATGAGGAGTGACTCATTCAATGAGTCAACAATCCAAGAGGAGCATGAAGATCTTGTTCCTGTTGATCATTACAATCAACCCTTTTGCATTTGGGATCCTGGTGAGATGGCACCAAGGTATGTTAAAGAACTTGAGTGGGATAAATTTCCCTTTGATCCTGATAAAGTTCAAAATTCATTTTGTATTTCAAGCTATGAAGTCATTGGAGAAGACGTTGTCGTTGATGAAGAAGCTTGTTTGGCAAAGCTCCATAAAGATTCCTTTGAGGTAGTAGTAGCCACTAAAGCAGAGTATGTTGCTACCAAGACTTTAAGAGAATCAATCAATAATGATTCATTGTTTGAAAATATTGCTGTTAGGAAGGAAGCTGATTTTGAGAATCAAGTCAAAGAAAATAAATCAGAAAAGTTGATGTTTGATGAGCAAAGCTTCTTTGCTGATTTTGATCATGGGCCTAAAGAGCTGCAAGTTTTGAAGGATAACTTAATGGTTTCAGAAGAGAAAATTGTTAAAGCATTATCAAGGTTTGATAGCACACACAATTTTGTTGAAGAACTCTACTGGAAGTCACAGTTTGAAGAGAGACAGAATGGAGTTAAAGGAGTCACTCTTTCCAAGTTGCAAACTATCAATGAAGCATTGGAATCATTAAAGATAGATTATTTGCATTTGCTCTCAGATAGGGATAATACCATTAAGTTCGCAGAAGAGACCTATGATGCCTACCAAAAGAAGGAGAAAGAGGTTGATCGTCTTTACCTTGATCTTTCCTTAGCTCATCACTCTTTATGCAAGGGAGAAAATCAAACTCCTATTGCAGCCACACTTGAAGGACAAGAAGTTGATACAAGGATTATGGAGATCAAGCAAATAGTTGAAGGTATTAATGAACTCCATAATGATGAAACCTTGCTTAATTTTAAGGAGATTCATGATGATGATGGTAATTGGAAGGTAAATCAAGAGTGTGAACTCTTGAGTTGGGAAAAGAACTTGCCTCAAGAAGTGATAGCTTGCAGCCATGAGCTTGAATCAACAAAGTGCATGTTAGCGAATGTTCAGTTGGGTATAATGGAGGTAGGAGACCAGCTAGTTGATTTCAAACTTCTCAGAGAATGTAGGGACGAGATATATTCTGTGATTGATAATCTTCCAAGTTTGCTTGTAAGTGAATGCATAAGAGGTTTAGAGAATTCAGTCTCCATATGGGAAGTGTTGATTCATGACAACTTCCCCATCTTTGACACCAAGGTGTTAAAACATGTTTTGGTAAGACATATTGTTTACATGCCTGACAGTTTATCCTTTGGATTGAGTAATGCTCACACTATCTTGTCTTGGGAGAAGGATTTGAAGACGATGTTTGTTTTAGGCTCCCTTGTTTTTGAAGCTTTCTTGGATAGACTTCAATGGTTTACCAAAGAAGTCAATAATTTTCTGGGTGTGCAATTGGAGTTGATTGGTACTCAGAAATTTGTTGTGAAAAATCTTTTGGGGTATGGTAGGAAGGTTCATTGGAGGGATAAGGATCAAACTTTCAAAATTAATGGTGTTTTCTCCTTTCTTATCAGCCACTTGATGATTCCATTTGTTTATCAACAAATGGATTGGAGAGAAATTTTGAGCAAAGAATGGTTCTTGGCTGTAATGGAACTCTTAGAGTGGGTGTTTCCACCCTTGTGTTCGAGCAATTTGGTCAAGATGAATGTGGATTTTCAATATTGCAGCAGTGGTTCCTACTCTTGTTTGCAGATTTCTTTGAACTCTAATGTTGAGTCTTTCATTCTTGATTCGGTGGTAGCTGCTGGTCACTCCATTGCAACAGCAACAAGCGAAGATTCTAGACTTATTACTCATAAAGTTTGGGAGAAAGTTGAACCTAAACAAATTATTTACCTTCTTAACAATCTATCTCTTGAGTTGAGTGATGTTTTGGCCCATCCTAGTCCTTTGAGGGAATGGGAATTGAGGACAACTTTTGTTTTGCGCTCCATTAATGTTGATGTTTTCATGAGTGGGCTACATGGGTTTATCAAAGAAGACTCTAAATTCTTGAGTTTGCATTTTGCCTTGATTAGTACTTGGAGAAGTGTTGTGTACTATTTCAGATGCATTGGAGAACATTTTCAGTTGAGTATCCATGTTTGGAATCCTCAATATGGCTTGAAGGAAATTGTTACTAGTAGAAAGAGGAATCTTTGGAGAGATAAGAATTTAATTTTCAGATCCTCTGATGATGTCCCCATCTTCGCCAATCATTTGAAGGTTCTTTTTGCTCATCAACTGGTGAATTGGAGAGATATTTCGAACAAAGGATGGTTTAATGTTGGTTTGGAGTTTCTTGAGAAGATGTTTTCAGCCTTGGTCATGAGCAATTGTTCTATTATGGACGTTGATTTTCAGTATTGCAGCAACTGTTCAGTTCATTGCATGATGATTTTCCTAAAATCAGATTTTGAGAGATTCATTTCAGTTTTCATGGGCAGCTGGTCCATTCATTCTTCCTCTTCTCAATCTTTTTTCAGTAGTGGTTTATGGCCTCAAAAGTGGGAAATGATGCTTCTTAGTGATTTGGATCAGATTTGGATAGTGTTTAAGTTCCTTTCCAGTGATTTGTTCTATACAAATTCTTGCACTAGTGTTTGGGGCAGCGAACCCTTGCTTGTTTGGGTTCAACCTTTTGAGACTTTTGAGATTTTAGTGGGAGTTTTCATAAATTTCCTTGCATATATCAGAATTATTCAGAAGAGGCATTATACATCCTTGAGGAGCTTTGATGATGCAGCTGTTATGTACATTCAAAGGGCTGTTTATTCTTTTACAAATAGCTATGATGGAGTTACATTTGTTGTTGTGATTTGGTTTGATGCTTTGAGGAGTGATGTTGATGAGAATATCTTTGAGTTGTTTAGAGTAATCTTCTTTATTCTCAGGATGGTGATTGACATGAACATTGCAGATGTTAATTCCTCAGAGATTATTGGGCATGAGATGCTGCTAGATTTTGATTCCATTCCTTCCATGTTTTTCAGTTTGAATTTTAGGCATGTTATCTCCTTGAGGTGGCAGGGATGGTTTATGCAGTTCTGGTGCAGTGATTTCATTTGTGTGTTCAGAGTAGAGCAGCATCAGCATGATGGAACCTTTCCGAGATGGACTTGGGACCCTGGGATCCTACATATTTGGTGGGATCAGTTTGGAGTGTTGTGGCATTGCTTGAGGACAAGCAATTTTGGGAAGGGCGGACTGTAATGTCCCCACTTTGGCCATACGCTCTTCTTTGACTGATAACCTATTTCTGGAAATCCGTAGGTTGATCAGAAGTGAAATTAGGGTTTCCTTGCTTGGAGATTTGTGGCATTTCTAGGTATTTACTATTTTTAGTAAATACTAATTTTTGGCAGTGGTTCAGTTGTCAGCCTTCATTAAGTCATTTTCAGTTGGAGCAGTTGTTATTATGGCTTGGTCTTCAGAGAGCTTTATTTGGTGAAAAATATTTAATTAAAGGCATTATGTTTTAATTCACTGTTGACTCCCCCTTGGCCTAAGGAGATAACTTAAGTTGTTTTTAAAGTGGGGCCATGAAGGGTACGCCTTCATAAAGAGCTTTATTAATTTTATTAAGAACTTTATTCCTTGAGCAAAAGTGGACGCCACTTTTATATTATTTGAATAAAGTGAAATATTTGGAGGCTTTTGGGACGCCACTTGAGAAGTTGACTGGTCTTGGGAATTGGAAAGGTCTCTTGTGTCTTTTGAGCTGCTTCTCAGGAAATTGAAGAGTTTTGTTGAGCTCTTATTTATTGAAGGCTTTTGCTCCAGCATTTCATCCATCAATTACCTTACTGTTATGCTGTCAAAATGACTATGGACATTTTGCTATTGCTTCGAGGATGCTACCTCCTAGCCCCTTCCCAATTTCATGTTTGAAATACAACACCTAGTTGGAACATTGCTGCTTCTCACATCAGACTAGCAGATTGAGCAATAAAGGTTGAGAATTTTGGTGAATTCTACAGTTTTGAAGTTCCTGGTTTTTACACAGCTGAAGCTGAGTTTTGTTCATAACTTCTAAAGAGAATTTTATTTTGTTCTGGGTACTTTGGCCATGCATTAGTTAACTGAAGGCGCCACCTTTCACAAAATTTGGGAATTTATTTCCAAGTATTCAATTTTATATTGCAAAATCGATTTTTGAGTGAAGGCGGTACCATCTTGGGAATTTTGATGGAGTCGTGCAAATTAATTAGGTCTTTTGTGGCTATTTTTGGATTGCATCTTACGAAAGCCCGGTCTTCTAAGGGGAACTTTGCAACTTATTTCCGATCATTGAGAATTGAGTGAGTTATGAAGATTTCATTGATTCTCATAGTTGCAGATTGATATTTCCAGTTTCACAGTTTTGTATCAGATTGTAGTAGTTCTGATTTCTGATTTATTATTTGCTGTTAGAAAGTTCTACAAACATTGAAAAACATCTATCAATCTTGTGTTTGAAGATTATTGTAATTTCTAAGTAATTTGCAGCTTATTATTCATTTGTACAAACTGCAAACAGTAGTACTGTTCCAGTTTTTAATTGCTGCAATTTCTTCCTGTATCTTCTCACATAAGTCCCCTGGATGGTTTACCGCCAGTGTGGTTAATTTTATTGTAATATCTCATACCCACTCATAGTGGTGAATCCCCACATGCATTGTGGATGCCCGCCGCAGCGGATGAATTGCTTTTATTTGTAATCTTTTCCCCCCACTGTTTGGTGGTAGCGTGGAATTGTTTCTCATGGCTGGTTATCCGCCTAATAGTTCATAATTTCAATTTCTAGACTCCGTCATATGTTAGCACCTCACCCTCAGTGGGATCTTGAGTGCACATTCTTGACGTTGAGTAGTTCTTCTATTCAAGTTCAGTTTCTTCAGTTCAAGTTCAGTATCTTCCATTCAAGTTCAGATTTTAATTTGAGGCTAACGCTAATCCAATCATCTATTGCTGGTTATTTTGTGTTATTCCTTCGAAAAAATTGTTTAGCATATTTCACTCACCGGCCAGTGTATTGACATCGGTAAGACTTAAGGGCTCTATATGACTCATAGCGAATGCGATAGTCTTGCCAATGAGTCTGTTGTGGACTTCGGTGAGAGGTCTCACCGATCTTGCCGATAGCGATAGTCTGGGCGATGGTCTTGGATATTGGTATGACTCTTGTAGCTCATTATTACCTCTTGCCGATAGCGATAGTTTGGGCGATGGTCTTGGATATCAGTATGACTCTTGCAACTCGTTATGACCTCTTGCCGATAGTTGTAAGTTATGCCAATAGCGTCAGTGGAGTATTGTAGCATTGGGGAGACATGACTAGTGTCTCACCGACATGCGATTCTGCTTGAACGACTTTTGACCATGTGAAGATCCTACGTGGTATGTGTTCGACCAATCAGAGGAAGCTGAAGGTGAACCATTGGTGGTTAGACTGTTGTGGCCATTCTTGTGAGGAAGATCAATAGATCATGAATGACATGGATAAACTCTAAAATTGAAGATGATGTTCGGTTTGATGAATAGTTCGATGGATGATCAGTGTGTGTGAATTCAATTCAGAGAGCATTGTAACTGGGATGTTCTGTACAAGGTTGATCATTGAATCTGCTGCTGTAAATTGACATTAGAAAGTTAAGTCTGAACTCTGTATGTAATTTTTTTTACTATAATACAAAGAGGCTTTTCTTGGTGTGGTGGTTTTTTCTCCCATAAGGGTTTTCACACGTAAATCTAGTGTTCATCTGTGTATGTTAATTTCTTTGTTTCAGTTATTTCTTTCATGAGTATCTTAATTGGACTGTGATTGAAAATTTCAAGTCACCTCTGCATTCTTCCCCGAGGTTTTGATGTTAGGAGAGTTGTTTCCCCACCTTATCTTTCCTTACAAGTGGTATCAGAGCCTAACTAGTTGTGTTATCCTTGTGGGTACGTTCGATTTTTTGTGTCAATTCTATTTTAGTGGCAGTCTTGTAGAAGTTTGGTAATT